>VWZZ01002080.1:108194-186607 GCA_013399095.1 Psophia crepitans | reverse complement strand
ACTGAGGGTGCACTCAATTCCCTCATCCAAATCATCAACAAAGATGTTGAAGAGGATGGGCCCCAGCACCGACCCCCGGGGAACACCACTCATGACCGGTCGCCAGCTGGATTTCACTCCATTCACCACCACTCTCTGGGCCCGGCCATCCAGCCAATTATGAACCCAGCGAAGAGTGTACCTGTCCAGGCCATGGGCCGCCAGCTTCTCCATATATCCATAATGATTTTTCAAGCAAGACTGAATACTTAGCTGTATTTGAACACCTCTCCCAGATGCGTACCAGCTTCTTGTCAAAAGCTACTAAAGGTCTTTCAGTATGCAAAGTTATTAAAACATGTTGATTAAAAAAAGTTTGTATCATTCATTGTTAAATCTATTTCACATGCTGCTTGAGCTCTAATGCAGTCTAGCCATATCCCAGGGTCCTGCTATGGCAGAAATCTTTTTTCCTTTTTAACATTTTGCTTTATTTACAATCTTAAAAGTGCATTTAAAGCTTCAGCTGAATATTAAAACATAATTTCTTTCCGACACCCCTCAGTAACAAGGATCCCTTATCATTCACGTGATATTTCATGACTCTTACTACTGAACTGAGCTGGAACTTTGTTCAGATGAGAGAAGAGTGTTTATCTGAAGAACGTACAGAGGTGTAGGGCATTTTTTTTTTCATTCTTCCTATCAAATAGGTCTTTTTCATCCAGATCTGTGTCACTTAATAAACTGAAATCTATCTCACAACTCCAGCTTCCTACTCACTGACTCATCAGTATATGCTCACTGACCTGAATTCTCCTAGGAATTTTAAGTTGCTTGACAGTGCAATGGAAGTATTTCTCTTTTGTTTCCTGCAGAATCATAGAAGATCCATAAGCCTGACACCCTTTGCTTAAAATGCCCTCCCCTTTTCAGTATTTAGATACCATTTTGTTGGCATTAGGAAAAATACTGAAGTTGAGTTTGTCCCAGTATTTGGCTTGCTATTTCAATATATGTGACACGCTAAAACCAGCTGGCAGAATTCAATGTTGGTAGTCGTAACAATAAAGGCTTTAGAAATAAATACAGTAGAATCCAAGCTCCTGAGCACAGGAACAAAGTTATCTCAAGGAATGTACTTTATTTGTTCATATCACCAACGTACCAAATAGCTCATTGCCTTTCCACTCAGTAGCTCATACATTCACATAAAGTCCATCAGAGCAGCAGGTAAATGTCAACTCTAAGATTTAGTGCTTTTCCTTACCAGTCCATAATTATACTTGATTTTAAGATGCAGCTACTACAAATGTGACTGATTGCTGCTAGATAAGCCTTCATGTAATGATGTTTGCCCTTTGCTCCTGTATTTTACACTGAAGATAGGTTTTGTATTTGACCCCCTCTGAAAGACCATTCACCTTATGTGCAATTGCATATAAGGTACTGTGAAATTACAAGCAGAATGGCATTATGGCATTTCCTTGGAGTTCACTTTCTTCGGAAACTCTCACAAAAAGATTTCTCCAGCCCCCTCCTCACCACCCAAGCATTTTAAAAAAAAAAAAAAAACCCAAAAAAACCCACCAACAAAACAAAGAGCCAACCAAAGAGTACCAGTGGAAACACCACAGATCAGGGCACTTCCTGATGGATGAGGTAGGAGAGACACCAATTCTTTTTGTTAACATTTTAATAGTACTTGAAGAGGGAAAGGGCAATTTAAGGAATAAAATCCTTTCCAAAACCCAGAAGACTCAGGTATGTATAATTTCCAAATGTGTTAGTGGAAACCTGAGAAAAGTTTAAAGCTGGTATGGTATCTGCAGTAAATTTTTCCAATGCAGCTGTATTTTTAAAAAACTGGTAATGTAGGGAGCCCTTCATAATAAGGTTTGAAACTTCAAGAATCTCATACAACATGTGAATGACCTACAGCTGACAGGACATATTTCTAAGTTTTCAGTTTGCAGCCAGACTTTGTTAAATTCTGCCTACTTACAGGACAGAAGAATTTTTAGACAACCAAGAGAATATTTTGTTCAGGACTCGTGACAGAGAAAGCTGTTTTATTAAGGTATTTAATAAGCCTCAATGATATTTTCAAACCTAAGCCAGGTAGGATAGAAATCTTTCATACTTGTGCAAGACAGGATAAAAAGATGCTTGAGTGGCAAAATCTTTCAATTTTCACTTCATTCCACCTGTATAATCCTGATACAAAATTTGAGTACTCATATGAGCATATCTAATAAACCTAAGTGTTGTGACCATGTAAGGGAAGACAAGATTATCTTATTTCCATGTCTGTGTTTTTGTACTAATTTTGCACAAATAGTGACAGTCTATCAATAACTTTTTCCATGACTCTTCCCCCACTCCTAGTTGCCACGGAGCCAACTCAAAGAGATTTTTCAGAAACCAGGATGTGTTGAATGTCTGTTTTCTTTGTAATTGGTTACTAGATTCACCAGTTCAAAAAGACCTTCTGATTACTGTCTAAACATTACAAGTTAGCATTCATACCTGCTTCCAGAGCTATAAAGAGAAAATTATTTACAGACCTCTAGCAAAATAAAAGATCTCCAAATTACAGCATTATTTTTTTTAAAAAGCTGCCAAAAAGCCTGAAATTTCATTCACAGAGTAAAACTAGGGTTGAGTAAGATTGCCAATACTAATTAACAAACTTTAAATTTTCCCTCCCAGTATCTACCTGCTTCTGCACCTTGTTTGTTATCAATAACACTTGGCAGCAGTACGTGTTTATTTACATTACTGAAAGTAATGTCTAGACAAATATATTTCATTAAGATATTCATGAAACATCACTTTAAAAACAAACCACTTGATCCTTTCAGTTCTGATTAAGAGCTCAAATGTAAGGTATAATTTTTACAAAGACTATGTTTATCACTCTAGCAGATGAGTTTGTTACACTGAAGGGAAGTTGTCTGCTAAAACTGACAAGACAACAATAGTACGTCTATCGGTGCTTTGAATTGGCTGTTTATATAAGGCAACTTACCTTGGATTGTAAAGCATCCTTTCCAAATTAAATTCTTTGAGGTATGCAATTACTGCTGCCAGAGAGCAAACAACAGGCTTATCCAAGCTTAGTATTACAGATAGTTTTTGAGGACCTAATAAAAAACCAAAAAGTTATTTTCTTATTAACTTGCTGTTTACTAAATACGTGTTTTAGAAAAAACACAATCTATTTTTCAATTTAATCAAATAGAAATCTGTAATATATGTACAGTGTTCTGTGATACTTATAAATCAACATAAAGTGAGATTCCAAAACAACATTTACAGTTCCAAAGAATGTAGAACATTACAATAATGTAAACATGTTATGAAACATAAAACATTTGACTCCACAAGTTTTTCTTCATAAAAATTGCTAACTGTCAGCATAAGTAATTTCTAAATGTACAAATTAAGAATTAAATTCTGAACTTTCCATTACTGTAGGCAAGATTTGTGCAAGTTAAAAGGAACGAATGGGCCTTGGCACACGTGTTGACGATTTATCTGCCTCGGCCAGTCTGCAGAATATGATTGCATTTTTGTTAGACAGCTATTCATATTTGACAGTGTTTTTAAACAGTGCTCTACTACAGTCCCTATTCCAGCTGAAACATTACAAAAATTCACTCCATGATATCTCAACATAAAATGATATTTTTAAAACCTTATTTAGTTAAGTTTTTTCAGGGATGTTTTTAAAGCTTTCTTCTGTTCTTAGACTGTTAACATACACAAGAACTTCAAGAAACATTTCAGATGTTGAATAATTTCCCTCAGTTGCTATATATGTGTGAATTTAAATTTGTCTAAACACACAATCTTTACTGTTAAGATGTGTCTTAAGGAATACAACACCTCTCAGACCAGCGGGAAATTCTGAAGCAATGAAGATTTCTGCTTCAAATTATCAAACACTGAAACAAATTAGACACAGACAAGTCCATGAGCCCTGATGGGACGTACTCACATGTATCACTTATCTGTGTAAAAGCTAACAGAATGCATGCTTCAAAGATATTCTGAATGACAGACCAGTAACATCACGGACTTCTTTTGCATAAAAATCTGAATGAGATACCTGCAGCATCAGGCACTTCTTTTGTGTAAAAATCAGTAATCATCTGGAAAGCATGGCTGTATTCAAAAAGTTTTCCCATCCTTTCTATCCTTATTCTGTCATCCCGCAACCTGCAAAGAAAAAATAACTGACTTTCAGTATTTACACTTCCTTTATGAAGAACACTTCAGTAGGTTACGAAAATGTATTTTCTTTTGTCTTTCATTTGTTAAGAATTTATTGGGTAAAGAATTAGTAGATGAGCTACTTGGGCAGGCTGAGAATATTTAGAATCTAAGAGTGTGATGGCTTGTTTTGTGGGGTTTTTTTGAACCTTTCTTCTTTCCACTGTAAAAGTGCAAACAAATAAAATCCAAACAGCAACAGCAAGCAAGCCCAAAAGAGACTTCAAGAAGCTGTCTAGTAAACCTGCACGGTAGTTGTAAATATGTTTTCATCAATCATAACAAGTATTTGCCTTATCTGTTCTTGAAGACTTAAGATGATTAAACAAGAAAGCAATTCTTCTATGCTATCTATTACCATATTTAATTATCCTTTATCTTTAAAGGCTTTGTTCTGTGCTGTACAACTTGCTGCAACATGAACCTACTGCATCTTTTCCTATGTGCAGCTGAAATGAAGTATTCCTGTCTGTTGATAACTATTTGAAGAGATTTCTCTTCCTTGTGCTAAGGGACTTGATTACTTTCACTTTTATTGCAGTCCTTGTTGTCAAGGATATTATTAATGATAAACCAGTCCTCCCAACATACTAGCAGTTCCTGCTAGTTTAACAGTACCAGAATACGTAGCAAACTTACTTTGTTCCACCATTAAGTCAAATGAGATCTCTTCAATGAATCCTTTTCTACTGTCAGCAATTGAGAATTACAGCAGTATAGGATTTCAGCCAGTTTTGCAACCCATGAGAAGTTAATCTAGTCTGTTTCCTGTAACCCCTGCTTCCGCAGCCTGCTTATGAAAGACAGTGGCAAAAACCTTTATTCATTGCAACATGCATGAAATCAAAATTGTTTGGTACCCAGGCTTGAGTGTTATACAGTACATCTGAGATGCCAAAATCTGACTTAAAGAAGAGTATCTGTGTGGTGTTTACAAGATACAACCTTTCTACATCGTTTGCTTTTCCTAATTGCTCACTGAAATTAAAATTGGATGCTGCACTATCAATTCAATATGTACAGCTGTTAATACAGCATTGAACAGATGTGCCGGTTAAAAGACACAACAAAAATCACACGCAATGCTCCTGCAACATTTGAGCCTAATTACACAACTACAGAATAGCACTGAAGAAGTGGCCAGTAGAAAGTCGCCTGTAAAAGACATATATAAAACCTACTCAGTCTCAGAGTATTTAGTGTCATATTACCATTGGACATGAATTAAACAGATACTTCCAGCACACTGGAATTATGCCAATGATAGGGATTGTGTAGGTATTAAGAGGAAGAAAATTAATCAATACCCTTTTTGCAGGGCTTTTCAACTTCACAGGAGAAAACAGACAGGTTTTCTGCATTAGACTGTACATATTCCCATCTGAAAGGATCAATATGTCTCTAAGGCTCAACTCTTAAAAATGTGAGTTATTTTCCTACAACACATGTCAAACTAACTGAGTCTCAGAGGTCTGACTTTTCTCAGCACATCCTAGATGATTCCTTGCTTCATTCAAGTCCCTTAGTTTTAACTGACTGATCCAATTAAGTTTCCATTCTTTAGATCCTCTGGGATTCCCCTTTGCCCCAACCATGCTCTGAATGAGCACACATTTTTAAAGTAAATGGATTTCTGTAAAAGACAATTAGTCTGTGTTCTTCAACCTCCGATAGCAATTGGCTATCTTCTTCCTTGCATTTCTCACTTGCTCCAACTTTCACTAATAATCAGCCCTAATGCACTCATCCATTTTGCTAAATTTGCATGTATAGTCACTACAGCCTTTTGCAAGAATACCACTGAAGCATTAAACTTTTTAAAATGTTTTGTGCGATATCTGGAGGTTAGCAGAGTATAACCCTTTGAATCAGTCCTGTAAGACAACAGGGCATTTCTGTTGACCATGTGTGAGCAGGGACTTTGAGAAATCTTTTTTAAAACAGGATTTTATTTTTCATTTGTACTTCTTATATTTTCATAATGCTGCCTTCAGAAAAGCAAGGCTTAGCAAGGTCTGAAGAACTAATTTTTAGAACCAAAGTTAAAAGAGGAGGCTTTAGGGGTAATTCATGGGATGATTCATGTCACACCTGCTTGTCTTTCAAGTAGTGGACAAAAATTCATCGTAATTTTCTTCAGTGCATTTGTGACCTTTCATTTCATAACCAGACTTAACCAACTCCTTAGCATCAACTTTGGAAAACAACAGTTACAATCAATACAACTTAAATGACTTCTTGTAGTAGTACTTTTGTTCATCAACTATATTGATAGGAAACAGTTCAAATTAGAATTAGACACCTCAGTCATTTGTTAAGATCTTCACGTATTAAAATATTTATATTCTAGATTTGGCATGTTCAAACAAATATCTGACACTTTCTCTATCTGAAAGTATGCATCTGATATTCTGGATACAGTAAAAACCTGGAAGGTTATAGATACCTATTCAATGTACAGAAAAAACTGACTTTTTTCCAAAATGTATGAAAAAAAAATTTGTTGCAGAAAGTTTTCATGTCTGTCCTTTGTTTAGCCAGATGATCACCCATAGGCCATTTTTCTGATTATAACCAGAATGATATGTTGATGCTTTATCTCTCCAGTGACCAACGCATATTTAAATCAGAAGTTGATATGCCATCAACTTCTGTAAGCATCATTCTTGTCAAAATATCTGCAATGAACTTCTGTGCAACTCATCCAGTATTTTATCGACATCCTTTCCAGTACTTCTGACAACAAGCCATCTTCATAGTCCAATGACACTGATAGAGTTAGTAAACAATGAAACTCAACTTTCCACAGCCCTTTAACTTTCCTTGCAAAGCTATTCTGCTACCACCCTTAACTGGATATTGAGCAGAGACACATATTTACACAGACACACACACACACACACTTTTGTGTAAATAATGTAATATATTAAGTCTGTTCCAAGCTATATTGTTCTATGATTCTTTTACTATAGGGACTAATTTATCTGTCATCCTACTGAGAAATTAAAAGGAACAACATTGCTGGGGTTTATCTCTTTATTTATCTGACAATTCAATGCATCCACTTAAAGATTCATTGCTTACCAGGTGCTGCAGGAAAAATATTTAGAAGACATCACTAAATTGGGAGGGAGGTGTAGTCTCTTCAGACTAAAAAAATGCTTAAAGTATAGCTCTACAGAGGAAAAGGACCTGGGGGTGTTGATTGATGCTTGCCTGGACATGAGCCGGCAGTGTGCCCCGGTGGCCAAGAAGGCCAACGGCATCCTGGCCTGTATCAGGAATAGTGTGGCCAGCAGGAGCAGGGAGGTGATCGTCCCCCTGTACTCAGCCCTGGTGAGGCCGCACCTCGAGTACTGTGTCCAGTTTTGGGCCCCTCACCACAAGAAAGACATCGAGGCCCTGGAGCGTGTCCAGAGAAGGGCAACAAAACTGGTGAAGGGGCTGGAGCACAGGCCTGATGGGGAGCGGCTGAGGGAACTGGGCTTGTTTAGTCTGGAGAAGAGGAGGCTCAGGGCAGACCTTATTGCCCTCTACAACTCCCTGAAAGGAAGTTGTGGTGAGCTGGGGGTCGGCCTCTTCTCGCAGATAACTAGTGACAGGANGGGGGGACGGACGGTTGGACTGGATGATCCTGGAGGTCTCTTCCAACCTTAATGATTCTATTCTATTCTATTCTAAAACAACATAAAACTAGTTTATAGAAACTGACTCAAGATATTTAAATAGATAATAAAATCTCCTTTTTTGTAAAAATGAACTTGCATATAAGCACAAGAGCTCACTGCAGTGTGCTGAATAAAACAGAAGTCACTTCATTACTGCTCTACAATCCACAATTAAACATGCATAAAGTGCCTAAAGACTTCCTGAAAAACAAACACATCCAAACGAAGCTTTCCTAAAGTTCAGGAAGCCTTCCTAAGGAAAGCAAGTAACTTCAGAATTTTACCTTCCAACTGCTATCCTGCCCTGCTTTAGGACTATTCAAATGAAGGGGTGCAGGCAGCAATACTTTACTGTACATCCATATATCACAACACAAGTTCATAAATGGTACAGAATTTGGGAAGGAAAATCTCTGTTCCTACAATTTAGCAGGAAGGCTTTGTTTCTGATGCTAAGCACAGATTTATAGAATGCAAATAACTGTTATTTAATTTTTCCTATACATTTTATTCAAACTGTTATTTTCTCTGCCCTTCTCACAGTGCACTCCGCTACGATGACCAGTCTGTCACTGTAAGAGAAAAATGCCTACGCTGCCCAGGAGAGGTAACCTGAATGCATTAATCCATTCAGAAATTCAAGCATACCATGTAATCTTCACTTACTAAGATGCTTAGCGGAAATTGCATTTCCTGTATTTGTCATCGTGTTACCTTTATTACATAATTGCTCATAGCTCAAGGGGTCTAGGTTTGAATTTGCCTGTGAGAACTGGAGAACATCATCCTTCCTTTTTTGGTGAATCTTGCTACAGAACTACAGTAGCTTCTCTGGCAAAGCCTCAATGACATTTCCAAGCAGCTGTTCTTTCAAATACTCACTGCATATATTTTTATAAGCACAGTTTTTTCTCCTGGCAGAGTAAAGTACTTTCCCACATTTGCTCTGAAGAACTTTCAGATACCAGAGATGGAGACAGAGTTGTTGCAAGGAGAATGACACCACGGTTACCTTCTCTGAGTATCTGCCGCTCTCAGAATGATATAAATCACTGCTGCCTGTAATAATCAATCAATCAATCATTATCAGCTGTATGCTATCAGTATACTATATGCAACACATTACTCCACAAGACCTCCAACTTTTCAAGCATTGCATCCCAAAACCTTCATTTATGCTAGAAGCTCCTGAAAAGTCTCGAAGTAATTCTGATACACATCAATATATATACACAAATATCTAGACTGTACACACATGTATATTTTACATAAATATATATATATACACACATACACAAAAACTTGTGGAAAATGCCTTGCTTGCCTTTCGCTATCCAAACTATGAACATTTCTCAATGTGCACATCCTGATGTCCTTCTAGTCGCTTTAGCAGAACCACAGATGAAAAGAACGTCAAACACATCTACAAGTCAAAAATCTGGATCCAAGAAATTTGAAGAAAACATTCTTTTAGGTTTAGGAACTAAGAGACAGGATTTGTCAAGGAAGTAGATCAAACTATCAGAAAAACAAAGGACAGAGGGCTGTGTAGGCACTGTATGACACTCTGTGCCTTCTGTGAGAACAGAACTAGGAACTACTGGACAAAACACAAACACAGTTGCACTCCAGCAGCTACTGCATCCACAAATAGACACAAAGAAATCTTTTTAAGGCTCCTTCCATCTGCCTATCTACAGGATGAGACACCCTACTCTTGTTCCATGGAAACCTAGTAGAAAAGATCAAGAACTGCTAGGAAACTATTTCTGAGCACATAGAAGAAAGCAAGGTGAGTAATAGAGTGAGTAATAGCCAGCATGGATTTGTCAAGAAAATCCCATCAAATCAATTTAATTGTCTTCAATGCCAAAGGAACAGATTCTGTGGAGAGTAAACAGATTATTTCCTTCACACTTTATTTCAATGAGGTTATTTTATATTGATTCATACAATGGTCTCATAACTGATCTACAGAAGTATGATTCACATGAAGGTACTTCTTACAGAATTGGTACAAAACTGGCCAGAGAACAATACTGAGAATGATATCAGGGGTTCACCATCAAAACGAAAGAACATGTTTTGCAAAGTTCTATAAAGCTTAATATGGCATCTGGTAGCACTCAATACTTCAGCTATCATCTGAACAATGAAAGAGAGAACAACTCCGGTCAACTCTCTAAGGGTATGAAGTTGAAGTAATTGCAAATATATGTTCAAAAACCAGACTTGAATCCAAAGCATTGTGGAGAAATTACCTAAAAAATACAAGTGTGCATATATATATATATATCTCTATCTCCACCATGTAAGGCTGGGAATAAACAGCACATGCACAAGTAGAACGGAGATTAAATGAGCCGAAGCTCTAACTTTTACATAGTTCTTTCAATTAAACATCCAAAGCACATACAGTTTACTTGCAAAATGACAACACAGAGCAGTTCATGTCCAATGAAAAGCACTATTTTAAATAATCTTCAGTCCCTCATGCAGTTGTGTATCAGCTCATACAACTGCTCTTCAGAAGTCAGCACAGTATCTTCTCCACACTTCCAGCAATATTTCCCTCTGTGTTTTGCAGGTGCTATACAGAACATGACACTGGGAGGTTGCAGCTCACTCTGATTTGGTCTCATCAGGACACTGAGAGCACACTAATCTGCCATGTGCTTCTATTGTTACCCTCCATCTGCACCCCTGCTGGTGATATGCTGGAGACAGCTTCGTAAACCAGCTATGCTAGTTTGTCCCCAGAATCACCAATGGCACCACGATTCCTCCATTCAGGATTACGCCAAACAGCAAAAAATGTCTCTTCTTCCAAGGAATCAAACAAATAAAAAAAAAACCCCAAAAAACCAACAAAGCTACACCACCACAAAACAAAATACAGGAACACCTTGCCCAATACCTGCCATACTACCAATGAAGTAATGCTCCCCCAGTTAAACTCCACCACAGAAAATACCTCTTTCTGAATCGAAGTGTGAGTGTGGAGAGAGTGAAGACATAGTTTGAATCATCTGCTCATGATAGCTTGGGATCACACCTATGGTTTGCCTCTTTTCTGCACACCATGAAGTCCCCCACAGCAGGGCGTATTTCATGGAATCATAGAAGCTTCAAGGTTGGAAAAGACCCCTAAGATCAAGTCGAACCATTAACCCAACACCACCATTTCTACTAAATCATGTCCCAAAATGCTGCGTCTACATGTTTTTTGAACACCTCCAGAGACGTTGAGTCCACCATCTCCCTGGGGAGCCTGTTCCAATGTCTGACCACCCTTTCTGAGAAGAAATTTTTCCTAATATCCAATCTAAACCTCCCCAGGTGCCACTTGAGGCCATTTTCTCCTTTACTATTGCTTGTTACTTGGGAGAAGAGACCAACACCCACCTCACTACTAGAGAGCAATAAGGTCTCCCCTGAGCATCCTCCAGACTAAACAACTCCAGCTCCCTCAGCCGCTCCTCATCAGACTTGTGTCCCAGACCCTTCAGCAGCTTTGCTGCCCTTCTCTGGACCTTCTCCAGCAGCTCAGTGTCCTTGTAGTGAGGGTCCCAAAACCAAACACAGTATTTGAGGTGCGGCCTCACCAGAGCTGAGTACAGGGGAACAATCACTGCCCTAGTCCTGCTGGCCACACTATTCCTGATGCAGGCCAGGATGCTGCTGGCCTTCTTGGCCACCTGAGCACACTGCTGGCTAATGCTGAGTTGGCTGTCAACCAGTATCCCCAGGTTCTTCTCTGCCAGGCAGCTTTCCAGACACTCTGCCCCAAGCCTGTAGCGTTGCCTGGGGTTGTTGTGACCCAAGTGCAGGACCCAGCACTGAACCTTGTTGAACCTCACACAGCTGGCCTCAACTCATGGATCCAGCCTGTCCAGACCCCTCCAAGAGTCTTCCTGCCCTCAAGCTGATCAACACTCCCTCCCAGCTTGCTGAACATAAAGGTCTTTTCCAGCCTTAACAATTCTATGATACTATGCAGTTCTTTGAACGTCTACATCAACGCAGCTACTGACTGTCATGGTACCACTCTGCTCACACCACCCCTGGCTGCTTATTCCCACTGCTTCCTCTGCAATGGCTGTAGAGCATTTCTGACCTCGCACCAGCATCTGGAGCATGCTATGACAGAAAAAGTACATGATGTAGAGAAGGAAAAAAAGTTTTGCTGGCTTAGCTGTGTGAAATGGTTCATCAGCAATGAAGTGAAAAGATGGTGATGGTGACAGGACAAGAGCAGCCAGCTCCAATTACCATTTCTAATGGAAATTGTGGCAAAAGTTTGCCACCAGAAAGCTTCAGAAGCCTTGGCTATTGTCCCAGGCTTGTGTCACAGTTCCCTTCCAATCCTCCCTAGGGCTAGAAGCTTTATTTCACTATTTGCAGTTGGTCAGCAAGAAGACTCACCCCTTAGAGACTTTCACTGCTTGACCCTTCTGCCCCTTCCACCTCCAAGTTTTCCTATTTCCACTGCTTAACACTTAACACTTAACTGCTTTCCACTGTTGGTTTTTAATGTTAGCAAGGATCACAGTAAGCAGAGTAGAACCACATATCCTGCTTCTAAAACTGCAGAAATCACTGCGGAACTTCTGGAAGTCACGTTGTCCAGCCCTCTGCTTGAAGCAAGACCATACCAACATCAGATAGATCATTTCACTAAACTGTGTAAGTGACTGTTACTGGTATAACAAAGGAGCTGACAGAAATGAGAAGCAGGTTGTAAGAGCAAGTCCAAGGTCAGACCAAAGTGAATTTTGAAATGTAGCACAAAAGAGAAGACCGTGGGATGGAGCAGCCACAGCTGCAGGAGCTACACCCTGAACTCCCACAGGGAACAGCACAGGACAACGGCATTATCTATCTGCTAAGGCAGCCTCACGCTAAAAGGAAATACTGCAGAATGAAAAGCAAAACAGTTTTAACTGCTCCTTACTGTAACCATGGCGAGGAGATGAGTGCCAAAATTTTCCAGTACGTGACACGCACTAGAAACACGTAGCGAATTCTGGTCTCCGGAAAGCACAACAAAACTGGTGTTTAGGGAAAAGAGATTTAACTTAGAGAAGCAATGTCGGGGTCAAATGAAGGGTCCCATCTATACAACTATTTGGAAAAGAAAGCAGAAATATAATCCAGGAATTGTATCACCATTTTAGTCTGCTTTTGATATATTACCCCCAGAAGCCAGCTATAGTCCATCCAGAAATATATATTTCTACAAAGACAATGCCCTGCTGCAAAACACTGTTCAATCTGCTCAGATAAAGAAATAGTTCAGATAATTTCATACTTTCGTAAGACCTACAGCAACCACTTAATATTATTTTAAATTATCCTCTAACACAGTGATAATTGACTCTCAAAACTCCGCCTAAGTTACCATGCTTTTTTACCAAAAGGGACTTGTGAAAGGATATCTACACCACCAGACAATAAAATGGCAGGCAGGAAAACTGAGCTCTGTATTACATATTGTATAACTAGAAATATTACAATCTTACCTTGCATTACTGAAAAAAACCTTCAAGTGCTATAAACAACAGCAGTAAATTAAATAATAGGAAGAGAGTGACTACAGCTAAAAGACACCAAAAAGTCTGGCCAGGCAGACTGGAGGAAAAGATGACAGAACAACCTTTAAATAAAATGAGTTTTGAAATTCGAATACAAATGTCTATGGTAATTTTTGGACTATCACCTTGTTCTAAATGGCAGCTTTTCGACTACATCCCTCACAACCCCACATCTCCTTCACTGTGTTATACATCTTCCAAAAGTGAATGTACTGCTCTTTGCTTCACAAGGTCACATGCTGTCTGATCATACTTGTGTTGATTGACAAGAATGCAAAACTTTCCCGTTTTGAGAAGCAAAAACTTTTGAGCATTAAGCAGTTTTCTTTGTTTCTCTTCTGATCTTTTTGGAAAGGCTTCCCACCTACCAGATCTTGCAGTGAAGTCATAACCATTGTGCTTCTGTCAAATCACTACCTACTGTCATTAAAACTCACCGTTACAACCCCATTCTAGGATCAAGCTGATGGAGAAGATTTCTGTAAAGTACATCCTATTCAAATACCCATCTTCCCGAGCAGCAGAAGTAATGGCCCAAATTCAGTTTGAATAAAGTCAAGCGCAATGCTTATGGTTAAGCTTTCCACCCATTTTAATCATGTCCCTTTCCCTTATGCTATGCCTGAGGAAAAATTTCGTAGGTACTTTTAGTTTAATATATTTGAAATACCAATGGTCCTCAAAACATTCAAAGTGATCTGGACCCTATACATACATATGCAAACATTTAGTGCCTTGTCCAAGAAAGGAAAGTGTTTCCTAGGTGAGGCTGTTAAAGTGAGTAAAAATTAAAAGCAGATGGCTACAATACAAAACTGGCCTGGAAGGAATCTTGAATTCAAGTCAGTGACTTCACAGGATTAAAGAGAATCCCAAATCAAAGCAGAATGCTGCAGAATGTATCACCCACAGAATATCCATGATGGTTCTGAGGAGTGCTGCCGAAGCATGAACGATGCGTATGCCTAAGTGACAGATAAAAGCATATTCTGCTAGCACAGACAGCATAAATAGAAAGTTGAATGGAAGTCATCATCAGCTTATGAAACATCATTTCGAATTATTATATAAGAAATAATGGAGATGGTGACAGCGAGAGTCCATCCGTGTATCTGTTATAAATCAATTCAAACTAACCTCCCACACTACCACCACAACTCTACCTGCCAAGAACTGTCAAAAACATAAATCCTGTTCTTTAATCAGCATGAGAATTGCTATGGAAATTTACTAGGAGCACTGAACATCCAGTACGGACCACACTAAGGGAGTATATTGCTTCCAGAAGCATGAAGGCCATACCTGGATTTTCCACTCATCACTGTATTGAAATCATCTGAGTTAGAAGCTCTGAAGAAACGATCTAGCTCCTTACACAGCTTCCTGTAGTCTGTAAAGACATGGTAAGCCCACTGTTTGGTTTTCAACTTTGTGTGAGTTAGAAGCTTAGAATGTCTTACAATAGACAAACACTTAGATACACACTAATAATAGAGTAAAAGGGAGCTCAAACAAAAAGACAGGCTAGCTATTTTGTTGGGCTGGACTGGTGTACTAGAGGAAGAGATAAAATGTGGAGGTTCCCCAGGGACAGCCTGAAGGAGGGAGAAGGCCAGGGAGCAGATGGTTGTACTTTCCACACAGACAACATGTGGGAATGGAAGAGCTGAAAGGCCTCCAGGAAGAATCTATCTATGCTTTGTCTGCATTACAGAAAGTAATATTCTGTCCTCTGCCTGGAAATGGATGAGCAGTTAAAATTAGCTACATGCAACTAATTCTGCTGTCTGATCCATAGATTTGTGTTCACAGCTGGAGAATGGCTGATACTCCAAATAAACTAGTGGAAACTGGAAATCTTCTTTCAGTTTACTAGGAGTGCAGATCACAGTTCAGAGCAGAAACAATGGCCTAACATTTCTCCCATGCATTCCTCAGCCAAGTACTGTCAGAAGAAACTCACTGGTTCTCAAAGTAGCAGGTGTCAACTAGCAACACACATCTGAAAAAAAGTCCCATAAAAAAAACCCCAGAAACACTCAATCTTCTTGATAAATACTTTGCATGACCCTGCAGGATTACAGACCAACTTAAAAAATTAAGCAGAAAAAAAAAATTGAAAATCAAAATTCAGTCCGTAACATCTCATTTTAATTTAAATTTGAAAGGAAAGTATATGCATTATTGTGTTTTCAAACCAGGCTGACAGGTCATTACACCTGGCACTCAGGCAGAAAACCTGCAATCATTCTTGAATTCTTTGCTTAAAACATCACATTTTTCTAACAAGTTATAAAAAAGGAGAAGAATTCCAAAATACATCTTCAGGATTTGGATAATTTTATTCAGATATATTTTGCACAAGACTTGATAATCTTAATTACTATTTCTGATTATTAACTATCTACAAAAAAAAGTATCTCATCTATATCTGAAACTTTTGGGTATCCATTCTTCTGGATATTACATATCATTAAAAAAGGTGGGACATATGTTCATCCCAGCTGCAGAGGAAAAGAAAAAACAACAGCATGGTGTTTATATACAACAAAAGGCTCCATACTCAGGAGTAAAATTAAATAGGTCTACATGACCCATCAGGAGGAACAATAGATCTAGGCTATGCTGTCCTAATTGTAATTCAGCTAGCAGAAGTAAAAGGGTAATATGAAATACAAAGTTTCACAGCTATCAGTATCAGTGCTAACAAACATGCTCATTTGCCTATCTCCTTTACAATCGCACTTCAATTATTCTTGTCACTTAGACTCAATTTTTCCATGTAGGTAGGACACTAAGGGATATTAGTATGAATTTTGTGCAAAGATAAAACAGGGAAACATACCAGGATAAAGTAACTTGAGTACCATGATGACAAATCATTCTTGTGACAGTGAAGGCTAACCCATACCAGGCTGCCGTAGCACAAGGATGGTGAGATCAAGAGAAGGGATTATTCCACTCTACTTGGTATTCCTAAGACTCTATATGGAGTACTGAGTCAAATTTGGGCCTCCAGTACAAGATACCTATCAACAAACTTGAGAGAATCCAGGAGAGCCTCTAAGAGAATTAGGAGGCTAAAGCATACAGCAAATGAGGGCAGATTAAGGAAAATTAACTCAGTTGCTACGCAGAAAGCTAATGGGGCATCTTCTACTATTTAAAGGGCATTTAGAAAAGCCTGGAGCAGATTCTTGTCATAGGTGCACAACAGAAGGACAAAACCCAGCAGCTGCAACTTGTTCAAAATTCTGCATGGACTTAAGGAAAAAAACCTCTTTACACTAAAACCAGTAAAGTGCACAAGCGGGTGGTACAGGGAAGCTGGGAGCTTCCTCTCCTTGAGAATTTTCCTAACCAAGCACAACTACATGAGAACTGATCTAACACTGAAGACAGGCCCCTGCTTTGAGCAAGAGGTTAAACAAAATGACCTCCAGAAATCCCATCCAAGCCAAATTTTTCCAAGATTCGGAGAAACAAATCATTCTAAGAAACCATGAAAGCTGTTAAATACAAGAATGGAATAATTGTAGTTCCAGACCACATCATGGTCTCAGGTGATCTGCTTCCACAAAGTCTTTCTCACACATTTCATAAACTCAAAATCTGTGCTCTGAGAGGTGGATGCTCTTTGGAAACCTAAGGAGTTTTCCATGCACGAATTCTCTTAATATGTATTCAGGTAAATAATTTCAACCATTTCATACCTAGGAGATGAAAATATATGCCCTTGCCTATTCTATGGGCAAACTTAACATACAACAGGAAGGACAGGACATACTATTTAAGCTGATTATCTAACCCCATTTTTCAGCTGAGAGTGTGGCACAAAGCCTCTTATCTTATTTTTTCATTTCTGGCATGCATAACTTGCTGTTCACATTTCATTTTCCTCTCACGCCACTGACAGCATCACTTGAACCAATGCCAGCTGAAAGGATATGACAGATTATGTAACTACTCAGGCTACTAGATTTCCCCCTTTTTTCCTTCTATTTGGAGGATCAATGTTTGGGACACATAACACATTCAAGTTCCCTCTACACTACAGAAATAAAAGCATTAAGCCACAAAAACATCTTGCAGCTGTCAGCACTTGTAACTGCTGATGTGATTAGAGACCAGAAAAAAAAATCCCAACTATTAAGCATTTTCATCCCCAAAATGAAACCTACTTTGTTTTGAAGAGGCTTCAATAATCAAACTGAGTTTGCCTTTGCATGTGGTCTATACCTTGCAGGCTTTTTTATCTTTTTTCAAGGAAGACTCAGCTGTGTGCTGCTTCAGTTCATTTTTCGTCATGATCCAACAACATAGTATGGCTGGAAAAAGGTATTATCCTTGATTTTCTTCCAAGAACGAGTCCACCTGAGACTCCAGTTTCAAACTCACGAAGATATCCAGTTGAGATATCACCTTCAAATCTACAGAAAATAGACAAAGTTCTGCTTTATCTCCACTCCTTTTTTCTTTCCACAGTTACTGGAGTTACTACACTTGTTGCTGTCAAGCCATGACAGAACCTTGGTTTCTGCTGCATTCTACCTCCCTCCAGGGTGATCGACACTTGTGCTGCACCCCGGAACAAAACTTTTTAACTTCATCTTTCAGTCAACCAGTGAAAACAGGATGGCATTTAAGATGGGGGGGAGAGAGCTGAATATTACAAAAAAATCCAAGTATGGAGTTGAGCAAGAAGTCCCCAAGGAAGTAATTTGAATGAAAGCCAAAAAAAGGAGCAGGAACCTTTATTGTTACAAATCTTAATTTTAGAACAAATATCACGTTCATTCTCCACACCAAAACCAAAAGAGGCTTGAGGGTTTTGTTCATGTTCAAATGGCAAATGGGATTTTTTTTTTCAGTAATTCTAACTCAATCCAAAATTCGGCGCTCATACGTAAAAAAAACAAACCTGCAAATGGTGGACAAGTGTTCAAAGAAGTCTTAAGACCCTGACAGTTCTGTGTTAATCCCCAGGAAGGCCAAACTCTGGTTTCTGGAAAGAGAAAGCTCCTGTGTTTGGTCATGATTTGTCTTGCACTGGCCCAATGAAAGTGGGTATCAAAAGAAAAGGAGGCTAGCGATAGCTCCACTGTTAATTGAGCACGTCTAAAAGAGCAAGAGGTTCTCCAATACCAAGGAGATCTTGATCTGCATTTCCCAACCATCTCACAAAAGGAAAACTGAAATACGGAATGGTTCCATGAGGCCTTTCTTGTACCTGAGGAGAATAATTTCCAAGCTCGGACACAAACACTGTAAACCTAGTGGACAAAACATATTTTACCAGTGCAAAAAAAACTTGTACATTTTACACTGTTAAGGTACGCCAATTCAGCAAGGTAGAGTTCAGTTTACTGTTCTCAATATATGAGACTAGCCTGAGAACTGCACTGCTATTAGAAGATTTCCTCTGTGCAGTGAGGAAAATGCAACCACACATTCAGCTTTAGTCATGCAGTGCTCCCCTCCAGGAATAAAGCATTCTTGCATGCTGTCTATGTCATGTTTTAATTAGAAATGTAGCCTGCCTCCATATGAAGAAGTACATGTCTACAGATACAGGTCACCCGGTATGCGTTGAACCAAGAAACTACCATTTAAAACTCACTGCTTGAGCAGAACTTGGCACAAGGAACGTCTGATCTCCCTCAGATACTCAGAGCTTTACATGTTTTGTAATGTTTTTGACAGAGGCTGCTGGACTGAAAACAGGAAACAGCTGGCTACTCAATTATACTTTTAATTAATGTTTCCTTTGATAAGCTGATACAGATTTAAGAATCCATTAAATGTGATGAAATGAACTTGTTAATTTTTTAACAATTTATTTCAGGCTTTCCTGTGAGATTTACAAAGATGCTTAAATACTGTGGCATTTCTAATAGAATAAATACAAACACTAATAATTATGCCCTCGATATACAAATTTTTTTCCACTGCCATATTCCCGTAATTGAGTGGCACGTTTTTACCAAAGATGGCTGCTTACCTTGATTTCACATTCTGTGAAAAGTTAATACAAGTGAAAAAGCAGGGAGGTTACCCTTCCCATGGCTTAATCTAGTATATAACATACAGATGCTGTACACTATGTATTTTTCGTACTACTGCTTCACAAGGATTTATGATTAATAAGCCAACAGCAAAAAGCTACTTAAATTAGTTTACAAATGGAAAATATATTTGAAGGAAACAGATGAAGGCAGCGTAGGCTTAATGGTATGCTTTTTAAGGAGGGAAAAAAAAAAAAAGAAAAAGCAGGATTCAAAATTGAACTTCAATCTATGTCATGTTTACACTTTGGAGGCTTTGATTTGAGTGAATGCTTTCTCCAGCAATGGTTCAGCCCAAAATATAACTTTCATTACCAAAAGGCTGTACGCCATCTCTGTGGAACTGAAGGAAAAGTAAAAGTGACAGAGTTTGGGTTTTGTGGGTTTTTTTTGTTTATTTTGCTTTTTTAATATGACAAAAATTGAGGGAAAATAGTATCTTAATTCCATTGGCAATGGATATTTACTCCAACTTATTAGATTTTGTAAGTTAAGACTTAAGGAAACTGAATAAAACTTCTGTTATTACCAATAAATGAAATACGTACCATCTTAGAGGGAACAGAGGGATAAAGCTACTAAACAAAACTGGTTTAGTCAGATAAAGGATTTTCACACACAACACACATTGCTTTTTTTTTTTTCAGTTCCTGTATTTTAAAATACAGAAAGTTGCTGGCATAACATATTGAAATCTGTCTATAAGGAATGTTCCTAACAAACCCACAAGAATTCCCTTCACCCAGCTTAATATAAAAGGTACAAGCCACTAGTCTGCCTTCTACTCACAGTAAATGAGACAGAAGCACCTGAAAGGACACCCCTATTAATACACATTCATTTCTTATTACGATTTGCATCTGAAATACTACATGTGTATGGACTGTAAAAAAGGGACTTCAGTTCCACGCTAAGTCCTCTCTCAAAAGCTAACCTGAAATTGCATAACTGTCAACATCAGTATGCTTCAAGACATTTTTTTAAAGGAATTAACTTAAAAATAAAGAGATTTTTGAGTGTTTTTTTTTCCTTTAAATTATCACATCATGGATCCTCTTTAGACCACAGCACTCACAACGAAGAGTACAGTCTGACCATTAATTCAAACTGACATAGATTAAGCACAACAGTCCTGTCACTCCCAACATCTTCATTCTTACCTCTTTCCTTTTACATGGGCATAAAAGCTTGGACAACTACATAGTGAATTGAGACAAGAATCCTAACCAGTCAAAAATTTACCCAGAAAGAACAAATGATGATAGTGGTTCTTCACCTGTGCCAGTTACCTGTTGCAGTTCACCATAAAGCCACAAAAACTTATGTACTGAATGATGAAAGGGGCTGTGGGATAGCAGCAATGATTCCTTAACCCACCGATACTATTGAGAAGTTACTAATGAAACTCCATTCAGAGGTTCCTTTCCACAGTATGTTAAAAATCAAACATATTCTTTTATAATTAATAACATTTGATTATATGCTAATTATATATCACAGGATGATTAAGGACATGGTTTAGTGGTTGGACTTGGTAGTGCTAAGTTAGTGGTTGGATTTGACGATCTTAAATGTCTTTTCCAACCGAAACAGTTCTAAGATTCAACTGCCATGTGAATTTCAATTTACTTTTGACCTCAAAAAGGTACACAACTATTCTTAGTTTGGCTGAAGCCCCAGCTTTTCCTTTAAACACTTTCAGAGACATAATATCAGGAGTCAAATATAACTCTTCTGTGATCAGTACCCCTTTATTTGCCTAGTAGACTCCTAAAACAGATGTACACACCTTGACTGGGTAGCCATGGGATCCTTCTCTTACAATTATTGCTCTCCTTTCAGTCCTTCCCCTTCATTTTGGGGCTGGACATCACTGGAAATAACTCTGGCACACACAGCGTTATCTTTGAACCTACAAAACGAGAACAAATCTAGAAGTATAATATGCAGCGGTATTAGAAATGTAATGATTAGTTCTTTCACATCAGAGCTGAGGTGGTTTGTCTCATCACAGTCTGCACCTGTCCTTTTTATAGCACTTTTGTGTTCAAAATGATCCATCATATTTAAAGGCTCACACTAAGTTACAGAGCTCTTTTCTGTCCCTCTTCCATATTACCCAAGTTACCTCTTCAAACCCAGTACCTGTCTAATGGAATGTATGAAATGCAGAGCTCTGACAGAGTGTAGATCCAGATCCCTACACTATGTACATACTCAGGCACAGCATGCCCGCATCAAGTAAGAGAGAGGTATTTACTCTATCCAATCAAAAAACATAAATCCAGGATTCTTAACCAACAGCTGTCTCTGCTCCTCAGGATCACGTTTTTTGTGTTGGTAGTTTACAATCTGTCACGGCTCACAAAATTACATTACAATTTTGAGTAATAAACAGCAAACAGATTCCAAGATATGCATTCAAAAAAAAAATTTAACGCAAGTTAATCATAACTGCATTCCATCATGATAGTTATGAAACATTTCTTTACTTAGGCAACCCAAAGGCTTTAGCATTCAAATTCTTATTCCAGATCAAGTCTGTGGTCAGAATCTGCCTGTGTCTGAAACCCGGGCCACATTTACTTTCTCCTATCCAGATTAAATAACTGAATGTTTACTACTGTTGTCTATTTTCAGTTCTTTTCAGCTTAGCTCCCAGAATGTTTTCTACATCTTCATGCCTCTGTACATTTTCAGTCAGCGAGCATTACACATTCCCTGGGAACTGAGAAGGACCCCTTCTCACAGCCCTCACTCTGCAAACCTGTGTGAGAAATCTAGCAGAAAGGAGCAGCATCCTTGGCTTGTGTTGGCTAGACAGATCCCTACACTCAATTCAAGCCCTGCTCTTCAAACTCCAAGGCAGGCCTAAACAGACAGTCATTATGTGAACCTGGTTGTAAAATACCCACTATAAGGAGGAATAAGTGGTCTATAGCAGCTTCCAGTTGACTGATGATATTCTTTGGCCCAGCTTAAATGCAAGTTTTCTCCACTGTCCTGATAATGCTGCTACACACAAAACTAGACCCTAAACGAGCTTTGATAGAGACATTAAATATTATCCAAAAAAGTGCATTAAAAACCTTGTCTAGGCAAATGTCTGTTCCTTCAAATTCAGTTCAAAAAAAGTGAAGTTCAGTCAGCAGTTTATAGCTTCCTTAGTTATAGATTTTTTTCAAGCTGTCTGGAAGCCAAAGAATATTGGCTGGGCTATATTTCTTTTTACAGCTACGCATCCTTCATGAACAAAAGACTTTTTTTTATGGGCAAGGAGTTTGCAAATCCCTGTACAGTTCATCCACATACAGATAACTGCTATGTTACATATGTATATACTTTCACTGAGATTAACTCAAAGCACAAATCCTTTAATTAAATTTCAGAGACAAATGAAGTATTTTTTGTCAAGGCCATAAGGAATAACAAGTACACTGTATTTGGAATGAATACTGAATACTTTATGGTGAAGCTTAACTTCTCTACTTTGAGATGCAAATCCATGTGCTATCTTTTCAGATAATTAAAAGAGCTTAACACATCAATTAATACCCTAAGTAAGGATTTCTGACAGCCACACAACTGTTCTCCACAAATTAAAGGCTTCTTTTTTCAGCCTTTCCCTCTTCCTACTTCCCTTTCTTTCAGAAGCATCAAGAATTCTTTTTTTTTTTTTTTTTTGCATAGCAAAATAGAAGTGATGTATGAACTGATTGATGGACAAGGAATTGGTTGGATGGTCATATCCAGAGAGTAGCGGTCAACAGCTCAATGTCCAGATGGAGATCAGTGAGAAGTGGAGTCCCTCAGGGATTTGTACTGGGACCAATACTGTTTAATATCTTCATCAACAACATTGACAGTGGGATCCAGTGCTCAGCAAGATTGCAGATGACACCAAGCTGAGTGGTGTGGTTGATATGCCTGAGGGACATGATGCCATCCAGAGGGACCTGGACAAGCCTGAGAAATGGGCCCACGCAAACCTCATGAAGTTCAACAAAGCCAAGTGCAAGGTCCTGCATATGGGTTGGAGTAACTCCCAGTATCATCACAGGCTGGGGGATGAAGGGATTGAGAGCAGTTCTGAGGAGAAAGACTTGGGGGTACTGGTGTGTGAAAAGCTGGACACGAGCCCACAGTGTGCACTTGCAGCACAGGAAATCAACTGTGTCCTGGACTGCATCAAAAGCAGCATGACCAGCAGGTTAAGGGAGTTGATTCTGCCCCACTACTCTATTGTTGTGAGACACACACATACACATCCCACCACAGTACTGCATTCAGCTTTAGGATCCCCAGGACAACAAAGACATGGAGCTGTTGGAGCAAGTCCAGAGTAGGCCTCGAAGATCATCAGAGGGCTGGCGCACCTCTCCTCTGAGGACAGGATGAGAGAGTAGGGCTTGTTCAGCCTGGAGAAGAGAAGGCTCCAGGGAGACCTAATTGTGGCCCTCCAATACTTAAAGGAGGCCTACAGGAAAGATGGAGAGACTTTTTACCATGGCCTGTAGTGACAGGACAAGAGATGATGGTTTTCACCTGAAAGCAGGTAGATTTAGACTGGACATTTTTCTGGGTTTGGCTAGAGTAGAGTTATTTCACTGGAAGCTGGGAAGAAGAAATTTGTAGGATGGTGAAACACTGTGGGACAGGCTGCCCAGAGAGGTGGTAGATGCCCCATATTTGGAAACATTTAAGGTCAGGTTGGACAGGGCTCTGAGCAACGTAGTCTAGTTAAGATATCCCTACTCATTGCAGAGGGGTTGGATTAGATGTCTTCTAAAGGTCTCTTCCAAGTCCAGCTATTCCATGATTCTTTGAATGCCATCTTGCTCTTCATAGTGTTCTGTTGGTTCTTCCTCAAGCCCTAACAAGGGGTGCTTGGTAAAAAGGCGAATGCATAGCCCTCAAGCAGTATAAGACATGCAGTGAGATGTTATGAAATACAATAAAACCCATGAAGCTTTCCGGAAAAGTTACCCTTCTTTCTCAGAAACCTGCACTTCACCAGCATATGAGAAAAATGAAGAAAAGAAGGGTCTGACTTATGTCCTACCTAGGGAGGGGAGCTGCTGTTTCTCTTTCCATCTTAAGGTCCCTGTCAGCAATGACTTTGTATAGGAGTATGCAGAGCAAAAGAACAGTGCCAAGCAGACTGTTGCAAGGAGTGCCTGAAATCCTGCTGGAGATAGGGACAAGAGCACACTAGATACAGGAAACAAAAGAGCACAGACACAGACATGAAGAGGTGGCAAAGACTCAAGAAAGCAGGTAGCTGTAGTGGTTTAACCTTGGCTAAATGCCAGGTGTCCACCAAGCTGCTCTATCACTCCCCTCCTCAGCAGGGCAGAGAGGGGAGAGAAAAAAATAAGATGGAAAAGACAACTCCAAAATCGTCGGTTTAGATAAAGGCAGTTTTAATATAGCAAAAGCAAGACTGCGTGCAGAAGCAAAGCAAGGAAAAAAACAAAAGATTATTCTCCACTTCCCATCAGCAGGGGATGTCTGGCCACTTCCTGGGAAGCAGGGCTTCAAAAATGCGTAGCGATTGCCCCGGAAGACAAAACATTAAAAAAAACCCCCACAAACGAATGCTCTCCGTTCCTCCCCCTCTCTCTCAGCTTCCCATTGCTGAGGAGACGTCATCTGGTATGGAATGTCCCTTTGGCCAGTCTGGGTCAGCTGCCCTGGCTGTGTCCCCTGCCAGGACCTTGCCCACCCCCAGCCTACTGCTGAGAGGGTGGAAGAAGGGTTGGAGACACAGCTTTCATGTGTGTTGGCACTGCTTGGCAGTAGCCAGAACCCTGTTGTGTTATCAGCACCTTGCTGCTACCAATGCACAGCACTGTAAGGGCTGCTACAAGGAAATTAACTCCAGTTCAGCCAGACCCAGTACAGTAGCATAGTTGTGAAAGAATAGGCAGAAGAGATGGAGGGCAGTCAGTTATCCCTCACCTGAAAAGAAGCAAGTGAGACAGGCACAACATAAAATATGAAGAGGAATAGGTTCAAGTGTATTTGCTAGAAATTGTTTTTAAGTGCAGTCACCCTTCTCTGCAGAAAGATTATTCCATGTAAATGGGAAGCAAATATACATACATTTACATTAAAAAATACTGGATGACTAAGCTTTGCACTACAAAAGTTAATTACTATAGCAATGATTTCAAAATATTTATTAGGAACTCAGAAAATATCTATGCAGATTTAGGAGTGAACTTCAGTACAAGTTTCTAACAATCATTTTTACTATTCCAAATTCCTAAAGAAAGAGTTCATGCTTAAAGTACACTCCTCACAACTGTAATTTACTGGGAGTCTCTTACCTATACCATACATCAAAAAGAACATCTGTTAAAAGAGACAAATGTTGTAAGCCAGTCAAGCACAAAATTAAACTGTTAAAGATAGCCTGAAAGATAAAGCTTGTTCCCTTTTGCAGTTCAGTAGATTGATGGCACATAAAAATCCTTCTCAGTTTAACTCTCTTCAAAATTAGGAAAATTAATATATTCCATTTCTACGAAAAATATTCATGGCCTTTCTGTCTTCCTTGATTCAGGAGGAGCTGGGAACCACCATTACAAGACCGTAATTTTTCTCCTCACTCTAGTATCACTGCTATCTGCATATCAAACATGGGTTTCAGTCTTTCTTCCTCCCATACTTGTCTCACATCACTACATTGTTTTGATTAAAATTGCTGAATTTCTACCTCCTAGCACTAACAATGAGTGCAGGAAACGTAGGAAGAAGTAATGTCTGAAAAATTAACACATTCAAGGTGTCCATGATGCCATTGTTCCACAGGGAAAGATTTAGGTCCCAAGTCAACTTCAAAGATGACTAAATTACAGAAAAGAAGTTGTTATTTAAAAAAAATGCTAGGACTTTACCAAATACACCAACAAACATTCATAGACTGTTTAAAAAAAAAAAATTGCATGCCAGCTTTAAGACCTTAAGCAGGTAGTTGTTCTCCACTTGAATACATGCACTCTAGCTGCAGGTTACTGCAGCATTTTCACCGATATTTGGTGACGTTTTGGTTGTAAGATGGCATCAGACATACATATGCTGTTCCATAGTATGTTAGCTCCTCCACAATAGATCAAACTGTACACGTGCACTCACCCTTAGGAAAGGGCCAGTTAGTTTACCTCTTGATGAAAATAGACAAGTTCCCTTCACATTTAAAACACAGAAGTTACCATCAACCAGCCAACGTGCAGGACAGTCTAGAGTACTGAGTTACAACAGTAAAGTACTGATGTAACTGGATCCCTCAAAAAGGATTCTACTTTCATTCAAAACTCTTTTAGTCCCAACAGAGCTGCCCGTTTTGTTTGGGGTTTGGCTATTTTTAAGATGAAAAGCAGGTTACCTTTTTTTCTAGTCACCTCAAAGCACATGAACAGGTGGCTGGTTTAGAGTAAAGACTGGAGCACTACCTAAGATCTGTACAGTTAGAGTTACTGGGACATTCAACACTTTTGGAAGTCATTTGTATCTGTACTTTAACACAGTTGAGACAACTTCCAGTTTTAAGAGTGTGCATGTGTGTGTGCCTTCCCTCCTCTCACTTCAGTAATTCTGCAGTGGCTATACTGACAATTGTACAACCTTCTAATTTACACAAGCCTGTCAGATATAATCACCTGCTCTATTCATGAAAATCTCCAATATGTGTAACGTCTACACTAGCTTATCAAGAAAGCAAACATCTAAATGTTCACTTAATTGAGTTATATTTGTGTTATCTGAAAAATGGAAATTAAGTTACTGATATGAATCACATCAGAACAACAATGGTATTTGGGCTATTTGAAATTTTTTTATCAGCAGAATGACCACCATCGCAAGTTAAAAAAATTCAAATGTAAATGAGAATTGTTCCTTCGAATTAGGATTATTGAACTTGGGAATTCATTACCACTGTCTGCCAAGTCATCTAACGAACCACAATTATTTTCCTTGAATATATTTAGGTAAAATTAGTTATTACTAATTGGTTGCTTTCACCCCCTTCCTCCTTAGGACAAGGACCAGCAGCATGGTGATGCCACCTCCTGGAGGACAGACATGCAGAGCTCCAGCCTCCCCCTGGGTTTGTAATTGTGAGCTTCAGTACCCTTTCCTGGCCAAGAAAGTTTGACAGCTGCTGTTAAAAGTCAACAAGTATACAAATACATACTGAGAAAAATAACCAAGTTACATCATAATGACCAGAGAGGACAACAAAAAGTAGAATACCTTGCATATCACCTCCTGCCATCTCTATCTATTCTATAGTAATAGGTGCTACCCTGGCTTTTGGCTGGGATAGAGTTAATTTTCACAAGAAGCTGGGAGGAGACACAGCCAGGAGAGCTGATCCAAACTAGTCAAAGCGGTATTCCACATCGTTGACATCATGCTCAGTATTTAAGGGGGGGGGCTGGCTGGGGAGGAGTCACTGCTCAGGGACAGACTGAGTGTTGGTTCTGGGCAGCGAGCAAGTTGCGTTGTGTATCACCCACTTTGTATATCCTTTTATTGGTATTGCTGTTCTTTCCCTCTCCCTTTGCTGTCCGAGTAAACTATCCTTACGCCAATCCAGGAGCTTTGCCTTTGTCTTCCCATTCTCCTTCCTCTCCCTGGGGCGAGTTGCCAGCTGGGGCAGCTGTCAGCTTGGGTTACACCACGACAGTCCTTTTTGGTGCTCCATGTGGGGCATGAAGGGTTGAGATACCAACAGACCAAGATGAAGTCCAATGTACCTGACCCATGTGGCAGAGGTCTGTACAGAGCTCACCATCATCACACACCAACACACTGGCAGCAAGGGAGAAAGGAGAAGAGGCACCAACAGTGGATGAAGTGGCTGGCCAGCTCTGGCAATACAAAGAAAGTCTTTCTTTCTCCCTTGTCTCGGGTATGTAGAAACTGTCCCAGAAGGTTCAGCAACTCAAAAAGAGTACGTCCTATTCCCCACCTCTACAGACCAGTATCTCAACTATTAGGAGTAAGCATTCCTCTGCTCAAGAGCGATGATATAGAGGGTATGCACCACAAGGCACCTTGTAGTTTTACCTGTGTGATGACAGAAAGGATGTGAAGATGGAATCCTACAGGCACAACTAGATGAGTTGCAAGGAAAAACAATCACAAAAGGGGATTTTTCCAGGAAAAATGCTGCTCCAGTTTCCAGTGGGCACTTCCCCAAACAGAGTGGAGAGCCTGATCTTAGTTTTGATCCTCTTGAAGGGACTTCTAAGTCATCTTCACAAGAGGTGAGCAACAAATACAATTAACAGGATTAGACAGGCCCTGCCTCCACCCAAGTGGAGGAAAGGGACTGTGTGGACTCAATGGCCCGACACATCTCCACTGACTAAACAAAAAGGAAACACAAGCTTTCTTAGGCGTTGTGGATTTCTGGAGGGTGTGTATTTCAAAGTATAGTCTGATTGTCAGCCCTCTCTACCAGGTGACCCAGAAGAACAATTTCAAATGGGGACCTGAGCAACAAGAAGCCTTTGAAGAAATTAAGCAAGAAATAGTGCTTGGGCCAGTCCAGGCAGGACCAGATGTCAAAAATGTGCTCTACACTGCAGCTGGGGAGAAAGGCCCTACCTGGAGTCTCTGGCAGAAAGCACCAGGGGAGACTCAAGGTCGACCCGTGGGGTTTTGGAGTCAGGGATACAGGGGATCTGAGACTCGCTACACTCCAACTGAAAAGGAGATACTGGCAGCATATGAAGGGGTTTGAGCTGCTTAAGAGGTGGTTGGTACTGGAGCACAGCTTCTCCTGGAACCCCAACTGCTGGTGCTGGGCTGGATGTTCAAAGTGAGGTCCCCCTCTACACATCATGCTACTGATACCATGTGGAGTAAGTGGGTCACACTGATCACACAGCAGGCTCCAACAGGAACCCCAATCACCCAGGGATACTGGAAGTGATCATAGACTGGCCAGGAGGCAAAGATATGTGTATATATATCTTAAAGACAGAAAACGTGATGGTGATTAACTGGAAAGCGTAGGATCTAGGTATGATGTAGATGGTACAGAATAAGGGGTGGATAACTTCCAGCGGGGGAGGAGTGAGTGAGCAGCTGCGTGGTACTTAGTTGACGGCTGGAGCTAAACCACAACAGTTGCCAAAACATTAAAACAAATGCTTTAGAGTTTTAATTTGCCTGCTTCTTTCAATTAGGTGGGTTTTTACTAATTAAAACATTAATTTTTTGACAGTAAGAAATTGAACAAGCATCAAGATCAATTTAATCATTCTTCATTTAGTAATTTCTGGCTCAAATACTGGAAAAGAGAAAGCCAAAACCATATCACTGATCAGTGCAGAAATGCCACAAACACAGCTCCTGAACACAGCATGTTTTCCATGCTGCTTGAAATGAGATGAAAAATAATGTACCTACAAACTCCTGGGGAAGCTTAGCAAAGCATGCATCTTCGCTTTTGCCTGGAGTAATTTACAAAAACACATGGACTGGGCAAGACCTGCAAAGGTCAGCTGTTACTGTAACAAGCAATATTAACATTTTTTATCCAATATATCCTCCAGGTTAAGACAAGTGCTTTGCAGCTGCCTTCCCATGTTTTTCTAGTGACAACTCTGCCCTCAAAATGAAACAGTGATTTCATCTAAAGGATGCCATATGCTTGTGTTGTGTTCCAAACTGTGGAGGGCAGTAAGGTAAGCAAGGGTAAAGAAGCAGACTTTACACATAAGCAATTTGTCAAGAGATTTCAGCCCCATGCTTCCCTCACCTGCAATACCATAGAAGACAATAAGAAGCTATAATACTGAGAACAGCATGTTTCATGACTGCAACAAGACTGAAATGCAAAAATACCTGTTCAACAATTCTGTCACGTCATTACATGATTTGATAATATTATTGTGGGTTTTTTCCCCTCCGCCTATACAAAACAAGTGAGCTATAACATGACCAATATTCTTCAAGCAGCTCTCCATACAGCTGAGCTGCCCAGGCCACAAATTGGATTATTAGCAGTGCAAAAAGCTTCTTTAGTCAGTAAACAGCTGTTCAGTGATGCATTTAGGTTTTGTATTTACAGAAAATAACTCACACGCTGGTTTTGTACTTTACTTCCTTTCTCCTGCTGCAAATTCAACTGCTTGTAGCTTCCTTTTATACAAAACATTCTCAAGATGTTTGTCACATCTTGCCTTTCATATTCCATGGGAATATTACAAGCTGATTTTTTTATTAGCAACCCTTTAGATACTTCTCAGTCCTCTGTTCAGCAATTTCATTCACAATACTTTTTACTCTTGCTGTAAGCATTTGGTGTCTTGTTTTTGCCACTTACAAATCTTCCTGTCCTTGCTTACCTACAAACCTGATGAACTCAGCTACATACATATATGCACATAACTGCTCTCCATTTTAAAAAAAATCCTCAGCATTAACTATTTGAAAGCATCCTCCAATCTGAGCAAGCATCAGCCACGTACAAAGACCCACAAAACTGAAAGCATTTTATATTCATTTACAAGACTTCATTAGTTCATTCCAGCTGAGTTTCTACACCTTGACTAATGACATAAATCCATAACTCTAGCCATGAGAGTAACTAGTAATGAATAGCACTACTGACCAATGTATGTAATAAATCAGCTATAGCTCACTCCTTACCCCTTACAAGTTAACTTTTAAAGACAGTTGTACTTGTCATTTCAAGGAATCCAAAGCACTGCAGTATTCTACTATGGCACCATATATACTGAAACAAAAATCCAAAAGGCATCTCTTATTCTTGATTTCCACTGAACTACAGTCAAGAGGCAAAATGACAAGAAACAACCAACGAGCAGTCAAATATCACGACCAGCTATGTCACAGCTAATGTTTTGAGCTGGGAAAAGATCACCACAGGGCTGAAACTAGAGAATAACAAACCTGTGGAGTACCTGAGAGACCACAACTAATACAAAGTTAAAGGCAGAAGGCACTGCTGAAACAGTGGGGGTATCAGCACTGCACTGACTTAGCGTAGGCAGAAAGAGCTTGAAAGGTTATTTATAGAGGTCCTTAAATACAAAGAAAAAAGGCCTGCATTGCATGTAATGATGGAGAATCAGCTACTTGAGGGATTCAGCCCGGGAGTAATTTGATCACACCAGTGAGCCAGGAGGATGATTTTAGTTCTCAATGGATTTAAGAGAGAAGGCAATCCTAAGAAGCAAACTCCAAGCCAAAGACAATACTGCAGTACTCAAGTGAAAATAGAAACCTGAATGCCATAATCAGAAGAAAAGAAATCTTAAACATATTACAGGGGAACAAGTAACAAACCCACCTGCAGACTAAACAAAGCAGTGCACGATGAAGGCTGTGTCAAAACTGCATCCCAGATTACAGACCCAAGCTAATACGAGAAAGATATTATGCTCTGCAAACAGAATGAAGTGAAAAATCTGTGGGCACAGACAAGAGGTTAGTTATTGTATCATTCTGATTTTAGATTGTTGGCCAGACATCAAACAAGACATGTAAAAAACCCAGAACAGTGCTGACTTGGGTGAAATCATGCTTTGGATAGAAAGTAAGTACTTGTGATCAGTGAGTTTTTACATGGTGTCAAAGAATGTTACAGAATAAAATAGTACATGAAAAAGGTAAGTAGAAAATAATATAAAGAGGAGCACTGGGGCACTCAAATGCTTTTTCAATGAATCAGCAGTGTATTTTTCAACGAATCAGAAAAGGGGCACATGAGAAGAGCAAGAACAAACAAAAGGTAAAGGAGCCTCAAAAATTATCTCAGGAAGATCAGCAGTACAAGCAAACTTTTAAAACAGCCAATATATTAAGAAGGATGGGTACTGTTGAGCTTGGAGTACAAAACACAGTGTTATGTAAAAACATACATTTTGAAGGCAAGAACATTTTCTTCATTTTCTAGAAAGAAGGAAACTAAAAGTGTTAAAAGGTTTTCCTCCATCCAGGATAGAACTTCCAAACAGATGTTACTAGCAGCACGGGAACCGAATGCTGCCCATCAGAACAGTTTGTTCTGAACCTGTTTCTGTAACCTACTTTTAACTCACACTTTGCTTTTGAAGGAAGGCTCTCCACCAAAACTGATCTCCAGTTCAGTGTCCTTGAATAGTACTTTTGTAGTCATTACGTCTGTCCTCAAATAGTACTTTCTAGATATTAATTTTTATGGACAATGTTTGTCATAACATTGGCAACACGAATATTTTATTTACCAACTGAAACAGCAATATACTAGAACAAATGAACATGAAACCACCTCACACATTTCATTACATTTGCTTCCATTAGTTTTAAATTACCAAGGAGAAAAGTTTGTGAACTGCAACACAAGTCTACACCACATTAAACTATTTATTTTTTAAAGTTTACTCAAGTTGGTAAACACCATAGTTGAATCCAAATCAACTATGGTTAAGCAAAATCTCTACAAAAAAGATGGATGAGTCTAACTTCAATTAAATCAGTGGTAAAATACCTATTAATTAAAGCTAGCATCCGCCTCCGCCAAGTATGCAATTTAACTAAACTGACTTCATACTAAGTGAATTAAAACTCCACTGTATGAACAAATCATACAAACAGCTAAGTAATTTTACCACAGTAACATTTAGCTTTGCTTACTGCTGATTCCATTAATGTCCGTGCCTAACTTAGACATGAAGACCTTCAAAACCAAGACCAAATCTTCCATTTCCACTGTAAACTGCTTTCTTGGGCACAGCTCAAAATGCTGCTCTTAGTTCTTAAAACAGCTACCCTACTGCTTAGAATCATAGAATGGTTTGGGTTGGACGGGATCTCAAAGATCTAGTTCCATTCCCCCTGCCATGGGCCGGGACACCCTGCACTAGACCAGGTTCCCCAAAGCGCCATCCAGCCTGGCCTTGAACACTGCCAGGGATCCAGGGGCAACCTGTACCAGTACCTCACCACCTTCACAGTGAAGAACTTCTTCCTAACATCTAATCTGAATCTCTCCTCTTTTAGTGAGGAAAGACTGTTCCTCCTTGTCCTATCACTACACTCCCTAATAAACAGACCCTCTCCAGCTTTCCTGTAGCCCCTTTAGATATTGGTATAGATATTAGCGCAGAGCCACGAAGATGATCAAGGGAGTGGAACATCTCCCTTATGAGGAAAGGCTGAGGGAGCTGGGTCTCTTTAGCTTGGAGAAGAGGAGGCTGAGGGGTGACCTCATCAATGTTGTACTGGGTCAGGCTGAGCTGGAGTTAATTTCCCCGTAGCAGCCCTCACAGTGCTGTGCATTGGTAGCAGCAAGGTGCTGATAACACACCAGGGTTTTGGCTACTGCCAAGCAGTGCCGGCACACATCAAGGCTGTGTCTCCAACCCTTCTTCCACCCCCTCAGCAGTAGGCGGGGGGTGGGCAAGATCCTGGCAGGGGACACAGGCAGTGCAGCTGACCCAGATTGGCCAAACGGATATTCCATACCAGATGATGTCTGCTCAGCAATGGGAAGCTGACGGAGAGGGGGAGGAACAGAAGGCATTCGTTTTTTTTTCAACGTTTTGTCTTCCGGGGCAACCACTACGCTTTTGGAAGCCCTGCTTCCCAGGAAGTGGCCGGACATAGCCTGCTGATGGGAAGTAGAGAATAATCTTTTGTTTTTCCTTTGCTTTGCTTCCACGCGCGGCCTTGCTTTTCGCTATATTAAAACTGCCTTTATCCAAACGCACGATTTTGGAGTTGTCTTTTTTCCATCTTATTTTTTCCCTCTCCCCTCTCTGCCCTGCTGAGGAGGGGAGTGATAGAGCGGCTTGGTGGGCACCTGGCGTTTAGCCAAGGTGAAACCACTACAAATGTTTATAAATATGTTAAGGGTGAGTGTTGGGAAGATGGAGCCAGGCTCTTCTCGGTCTCATTAAGCGATAGGACAAGGGGCAACGGGTGCAAATTGGAGCATAGGAGGTTCCAGGTTAACATAAGGAAAAACTTTTTCACCGTGAGGGTGACAGAGCACTGGCACAGGCTGCCCAGAGAGGTCGTGGAGTCTCCTTCTCTGGAGACATTCAAAACCCGACTGGACACATTCCTGAGTGATGTGCTCAAGGTGGCCCTGCCTTGGCAGGGGGTGTTGGACTAGATGATCTTTCGAGGTCCCTTCCAACCCTTGTGATTCTGTGATTCTGTAAGCTGCAATTAGGTCTCCCTGGAGCCTTCTCTTCTTCAGGCCGAACAACCCCAACTACCTCACCCTAAGACATTTATTAACTTATTGTAAAATTTGCTTAATTCTTCCTATTCTGAGACCTTGTTTACAGCCACATATAAACATGTGAAACTATTTTCTCCACTGATCTGCAGAATAAGCAAACTTTTCACTATCACTGTACTGCATAAAACTTAAAAAGTGACAAGGCCACTTTCCATTATGTACACACTTTCACTTCTGACTCAAAACTCTTTACAACTATTTTACATTAATCCATGGAAATAATTTCTACCATAATGAAGTACTCCTTAGGCTTAAGTAGTAGCTCCTGGTGACTGTCAACCAGATTAAAACAAAGAAAGTAACCTTTCTGGTGACTTATTTAGCTCTTTTTTCTGATAAAAACAAATTTAGAACAGCAGAACTCTGGCCACTCAGTTGTTTTTGCCTTCTGTGATGGGTGTTTCTTTCATGTAAATTTGGCTGTGAAAATGTACACAATACCAAAATAGAAGCACCCATAAATAGCGTGAATGACATAGCTGAGCCTGGACACAGCTGTGGTGGCAACAAGAACAGGAAGAGGGAAGCACAGCATTTCATAAGAAGGAAATATGTAAGTAACGTATGTTCTATTTTTATAAAATAAAGGCAGAGACACATCTACACCAGTATATAATATTCATATTTAGTCTCTGTATATTTAAAAAAAAAATGATAGAAATTGAAGGAAAGCACACAGATACCTTAAAACTCTGTCAACATAGCCAGGCATTAAATCAGATTATGACTGCTCTCATAAAGCTGCAGTGGTTTACCTGAAATAAATATTTATTTTTTTAATAACCATCAGCACAGTCTTTGTGCTGGAGGAGATCAGGACATCACCTTGATTGCTCAGTGCGACACTCAGTACGCAACATCCAAAACCACATCACCCCCAAGCTACTCAGACAACCTCTGATGCAATTCCTACATGACACGGGCACACAGTGCGTAGAAGGACCCTTCTCTTCTCTTTTCTCTTAACCGCTCCAAGCTGTACGCTTCCTAGGACTATTTTTCTCTCCCATCTGTACCCTGTTTTTATAAATTCAGCGGGCTTCCGCTGCATTACAAGTACACAAAGAGATGAAGAGCCTTCTTGAAACACAAGATCTAGTTCCCATGGTTTTAGTCAGAAAGGTCTTCAAAAAATTAGAGAAATGAAAGCTCTCCCAGCTAACAGATGATTCTCACAAGGAGTTACGAGAGCAAAACAGACAAGGAATGAAATTACCAGGTAATGGGCCATAACCAAAATTGAATACTTTAGACCACTCAATATGCATTAAAATAAAATTACTGCCTGCACAAAAGCAATTATATAAAAGTAGGAGCCTAGCTAAAAGCATAAGAAAGCAGCATATTAGAACCTCTTAAATTAATATTCAATATTTCAGAGCCCTCTGGTGGTTAAACCTTTGATACAAGAAAATCCACAAAGAACTGGTTTTGAAATATGCCTACTGAAGTGTACTGAAGCAATGTGGTTTTTTTTTTACCATTCCTGTGTAATTAAGAGTATTTAGCAGGTAGAGATGCCCAGTAAATTACCAGAAAGGGGAAAAACCTACAAACTAATATCTATTCACAAAATTAGCTAATGTGTGGTATTTTTTGTTCCTAATAGAAATGAGAAGTTACTTAATCATTTTCAGCAGTGCACAACCAAGAAAAAAAAAAAAAAGAAAACCAGAAAAAAATACCATCACTCTCTCAAACCTGCATCAGAATTACCCCTTAATGCACAAACAAAATACTTGTTTCTGAAAAATGCACTTGCTTTGTCAGTTTAATACATCGTTTTACCTTGCCCTGGCTTCCACAAAACTGTCAATGCACAACACCAGCAACAAAAAACCCCAAATCAGGCAAAAATAAGAATTATTAATCTTCTTCACAGTCTATTTAGAAGTATTTTGGGCATACTTCTGCAGAATTCATTTGCAAAAGAGGAAGTTATCAAAGTAAAAGAATTAGCAAGGCAAAAATGTACATCTATTGGCAAATGGAAGAGGTTTGCTACTTCCTAACCTGGTATTTTATCTGCCCAAGTCTAAACAAGCCATTTTACTGCACGGAAATACATTGATATTGCTTGCTTAGTACTACTACTTAGAGTTGACCTTTTCAACTCCTTATGGCTTTGCAGTCCATACATGAGCTAAGAGAGCAGATGAGCCCAATATGACAAGCACACACTACAAGCATTAAGCATCACACCACCACTGAACGATGATGAATACACCACTTTCACAAGCCACATTTTCCTAAGACAGCTAACACCATATCAGACATTTTCAGTCCCTCCTCTCATACATACATGCCCCTAATAACTGAGTACAGCAATATTTGTGCAAGTTCCTATGATGTGCCACAAAAATCAGCTTTTCCTGATGAGATGACTGCCTACCCACTACTTCCTGTCAACTATTTTTGGGTTTGTTTTGGTTTGGTGGTTTTTTTTTTTTAATAAAAGGGGACAAAGGAGGTTTACACTGGCAGGTGGGATAGGAGTGCCTGGGGAGCAGACTGATTAAGCAGTTTAGCCATCTGGAGCATTAGAGGAAGCTACAAGATGATAACTTGGGCAAAGTTTATTGAAGGCAGTCAAGGCACAGAGTTGACAGTCTTGTCAGGAGGATACCATTCCATGTGACCATGATGCATTTGTCTATCTTTACAATATGGGAGGGTAATGATTGCACTAGTTGGAAGGTAGAAGTCAGAGGGTTGTGGTCAATGGCGCTGAATCTAGTTGGAGGCCTGGGACCAGTGGAGTCCCTCAGGGGTCGGTACTGGGACCAGTGCTGTTCAATATTTTCATCAATGACCTGGATGAGGGAACAGAGTGTACCCTCAGCAACTTTGCTGATGACACTAAACTGGGAGGAGTGGCTGACACACCAGAGGGTTGTGCTGCCATTCAATGGGACCTAGACAGGCTGGAGAGTTGGACGGGGAGCAACCTAATGAAATTCAAAAAGGGCAAGTGTAGGGTCTTGCATCTGGGAAAGAAGAATCCCATGTGCCAGTACAGGTTGGGGACTGACCTGCTGCAGAGCAGTGTAGGGGAAAGGGACCTGGGGGTCCTGGTGGACAGGGGGATGACTATGAGCCAGCAATGTGCCCTGGTGGCCAGCAAGGCCAATGGCACCCTGGGCTGTATTAGAAGGGCTGTGGTCAGCAGGTCAAGGGAGGTGCTCCTTCCCCTCTATTCTGCATTGGTGAGGCTGCATCAGGAGTATTGTGTCCAGTTCTGGGCCCCTCAGCTCAAGAAGGACAGCGAACTGCTAGAGAGAGTCCAGCACAGAGCCATGGAGATGATCAAGGGAGTGGAACATCTCCCTTCTGNGGGTTAATATAAGGAAAAACTTTTTCACTGTGAGGTGACAGCGCACTGGAACAGGCTGCCCAGAGAGGTTGTGGAGTCTCCTTCTCTGGAGACATTCAAAACCCGACTGGACACGTTCCTGTGTGATGTGCTCTAGGTGGTCCTGCCTTGGCCAGGGGGGTTGGACTAGATGATCTTTCTAGGTCCCTTCCAACCTCTACGATTCTGTGATAACGATATTTTTATCTTCCCCCAGCACAAAACTTTGCCTATGTAACACATTCATTTTTCTTTGGCTTTCTTTAGCTCATTTTGTTAACACATAAAAGAAAAATATTATCCTTTCTGACTAGTTCCTTCAAAATGGAAATGCAAAGCTCTCAGCTAGTTCTCTGCAGTCCAGAGCAGCACGGTTTAAAAAAAAAAAAAAAGGCAAGAAATTGATATTTTCTTACAAAAAATTGCATCTGCAAGATTTCACAAGTTCACTACATATATTCAGAGGATTGCTTTATCCTTCATCTATCATCCAACATACCACATTCTATTCTGACTTTATTCAACAGTAAAACTGATATAGAAAACATCTAACAAACTTACTCTTGGAATATACAAAGAGAACTCAAAATATAAACAGATGATCAGTCACAATACTTCCAAGTCTGTATCCAAGTTCAAGATAATGTAGAAGGAAAAACAGAATGAAATACCACCTGCAAAGGTTTTCTATACCCATTCACATTAACAGGAAAATTTCATGCTTTTTAGAGATCTTAATACTAGGACAAAAAAGAAAAATAGCGACATACTACCACTTTGAGATACCAAAGATATGCTGTGAAATAAATTCAGCAAATCTCATGATTGCGAGTGTGCGAGCAAGTTGATCTAAATGAAAACAATAAATGTTTGCTTCTGCATCTAAACTCTATCAATAGCTATGCTGTAACTAAAAAGGTAAAAAAACTCCAAACAACAAAATCCCATAGAACATACCTCATGGAGGTTATACTGTTAACGAGCTTTTCAGACTGATCTGACAAGCTAGATGGAAGTATTATTTCAACCGGCTGCAGGCGCAAAACCCGACTCTCTAATTCTAAGCGAGATGCAGAGTCCCGAAAACTGTCAAAAATTACTTCTCCAGTAGTTGGTTGGATTGCCTGCAAATAAAAGAAATACATATATGAATTTATAGCACAAAATTATATAGCACCCACATGCTTAGTGAAAGTGAAACACAAATAATTCTGTTTTTCAAATCTATGATATGAAAAAGACTACCACAATTTTGTCTTGACAAAAGATAACAATACCTGAAAAACGTAGATGTGCTTTTGTAATCATCAGTTCATCACTGCTCAACTTTTATGAGTAGGCAAATCTATATGATTGGAAGTCTATGGAAGGTACATACAATTCAGCCTGGAAACTAACTGTCATCCTAGCACCTGGTTTTGTTATTCCCTCCCAGCTGCAGTGTGACATTCAAATACAAGCACTATCAAGACGCTTTTACATCAACAAATTGCCAGCAGACTGCGCTTCAGCTATCACTGCGTTTTGCCAGTTAAACAATCCTGGTTTTGACCTTCACCATAAAAGAAAATACATACCTGAGGAGTAAACAGTAAGAAAGCATCACTCTCTTCCTCTATAGAATAGTATTTTAACAGTAAAGGAGTGCTCATGAGCTTTGAAATATTGACCCTAAAAATGTTTAAAGTTAGTAAATCATCTGAACTAATAATTTCCCTGTATTTGGTTAAAACACAGCTATGTCTTCAAGTGATACGGCAGCAAAAACAGTATCAGGAAGATTCAACTACCAGCTCCAGACAGATGACTTCTTTCCTACAGGACATCTTGTTACAGTAAAAAAAAATTAAAAAATTCTAAAAGACAGAACATTCATGACTTTAAGAAAACAATCACCCACCTCTCAAAAAAACCACAACAAAACAACCCCTCGAAAAAAACCCACATGAACCCTAAAATACTGATTCTCCTGTGAAACTAACTTACCACGATGCCTATAACAATGTCACCTTTCTTCCTGTCTTTTAAGTTTTCTCCATTTTCACAGATACAGAGGAGGTAGTTATCAGGGACATCTGTTGTCACTTCTTCGACATCTACAGAATCATCTAGCTTCAGCAAAGGATTCACATGTAATAAATGTTAAAAAAAAAAACAGTACACAGATTTTGGTGGATTATTAATGTTCTATATCTAAGTCCTTCTCAACTAGATTTTGTGCTGGGCCTTCTCGACTAAAGGTCTACTTGACTTTTATTAGTTTGACTCCTACTGTGACTTTAATGAACTTCAGATGACTGAAGTCAGCACGAAAAAATCAGCAGTTGTCTTCACGGGGCACACAGTTACACAATGCACAGATTTCATCAGCTCATCCAAAGTCCATCTTTGACTATGTCTGTGGGTCCCCCTGTTCAAGCAAGAGCAGCTATGTCAAAACTTAAACCAGCAGCTCATTTTGCATGTGGGCTGCTCCACCTTGTCATTTTTACTTTATATCCACAAACCACATGCACCTAACAGAAAAAGTAAATGCACTAGATAGGCAGCAACTGAAAAGCAGGCAATACTCTGAGCTAAAAAAAAGTCTACACCGTAGCAGGTGCATTAGGTTAGTTGCACTGAAAACTTGCTGTGTATCTATCCACTAGTCTGGGTCGTACAGCTGAGCCTGCTTTCATTGAGTTTGCCAAACATCACAAGAGAACCTGTAAGCACACTAGAAGTTTTCCAACAAAATCTGTTATCTGCTTCCCTGATCCACTTCTTAAGTCCAACCTCACAGCCTATAATGTAACAACCTTTTTAGCTCTTGGTATCTAGTAAGCACTAGTTTGAGAAACTGAAGGAAAAAAAAAAATGAGGTAGTTAAAGCAGGAGGAAAGAAATTAAGAAAATAACTTCACTAGTTAAAAGCTGTTTCTATCCCATTTTTGCATTTTCTTTGTTACAACAATCAGGAGTTAATTACCTAACTAGTTTTTAACAGTCCATTGATTTTATCACCTTCTTGTCACATAAATCAAATTGTTGACACCAAACAGTAAATTCTCTCTCTTTCATGTGCTGGTGAATCACTAATGTCTTGGATTCTCAAGCTGGTGAAACACCTAGTCGAAAACAAGACATACAGAACACTGTAGATTTGGGGAATCCACTCTCTGATTTCAGAAAGCAATTACAGCAAACACTAACTCTGCTTTTTCACAACAAACCTAACGCCCTGAAGAGATTAAAATCTTCATAAAGCCAACACAATTTCTTACCACAACATAAAATTAAAGTAACTTTATTTCCTATTGCTACTCTTGTGTCAGCCATGACCTACTCAGGTTCATCTAGCTGATAATACCAGAATTACGGCATCTCGTACACCAAACACCAAATTTGAAAAGGATATCTTCTCCAATAAGTGTAGACTTTGTGTAGAGAGCAGTCAGTTTACGGCTGAAGAGAGAGCTTTTATTTTCCCCAGCAGCCTTCAGTGCCGCAGTTTCCATTTGTTTTATTACTCCAACCTATAGGCACACAGAGAAGAAACAAAATTAGCTCTTTGACAATAAATTACTTTTTTAAAAAAAAAATTTATAGATTTGGTGACCTTTTAAGATGTGCAAACAGCAAGTGCATCATTAAAGATGAGCAGGAAGGGCAGAGGCTAGTGTCAATCCTCCTAACAAGACTACAAGGCGCTGCATTTCCTTATGTCCTACCCACTCCTAACTGCACTCTGAAAGTCAGCCCCAGTGCTTTCTATTTGGAAACAATTTAGCTAGAGTTCACCACTTGTCAGACAATGGTTCCTGCAATCCATTTAAATTCAACAAGTTCTTTTCTGGTAAGAAGTTAAAAAAGAGCCATCGACAGAAAGGCACAGAATTACAGGGATCAAGAACAGGAAGGAAAGGAGAGAAAAAGGATAAGGAAAATAAGGATTCCCTCTTATCAAATGCAAAGGGTTGATAAAAAACTGAGAGAAAAAATTGCTCTAGGAGTGTTCTAGAAAACATGAAGATACTTTTCTGTAAAACAGAGGCACCCTGAACCTACTTAAATTTCATGACTTTCACCATAATAGAGAAATTGAAACAAAGCAAAGTTAGACATTTTTACCACAAAAAACAGGCAATAATGAATTTCCCACTCCTCAGCTGAAATACGATTCTGGTACAATAAGTGCAAGTTATTTTAGTGCTGTTTTGTGATTAACATCATTTAATAAAAACAAGGTATAACCTTATATCCTTTTGCTACAAGTCGCCGTACATGGACAAACAGTCTGTGACTCGGTATGCTGGCAGTCATGAAGTTATGATCTGGATGACAATAAATGTTCAGTTCTTTAGCTGCAATCTGCAAAGTACAAGAAGAAGAGTCATCCAATAGTTCAAAATGCAATACAAGAACTCATCTATATGACGACACTGATGGACAACTACAATTAAAAATTAGAAGGAAAACATTACAGGAAAAAACCCAGAAAACTGGCCCCTTCGATCTTCCTGTCCCAGCATGTTGCAATGATCAGAGGCTTCAGCACCACAGACTTCACAGATTGTTGCACTGCACCTTGATCTCTACCACCATGAGGCAAATCACGTACACAGCACACACAGATTTTGCAACACTGCTCAACAAAGGGTCAAATAATTTTTCACAACACTAAAAATGCAGGAGGAATGAAGCTATTTTAATTGCAGTTATAAAGATGGAATTAAGCTAGCTGATCAATTAAACTAATGAAAAAATCAGTAATAAACAACAGTAGAAACTAAATACTTCATAGAAAAAGAATAACACTTGTTAAAATGTGACAAATTTGTATTTGCTTTTTTGCCCCTTGGTAGAAAGGTAGGTGCTCAGTGACTAGGGAAAGTGGTCTTAAGCAGAAACTGCAAACACCAAATTGTTTACTGGGATAGTGTATTTTTATTTCTGGACTGTGCATACACAGAGAAGGCAAACAAGTAGAAAAATTACGTAGTACAAGTTTGATCAGGAAAATTAATCCCCAGTATCCAAGCAAAGTTTCTCACTGGTCTCAAGTGAGGGAATAACATAGATCAAAGGTTAAACAGGTAGCAATGATTTTGGGACAGATCATGCGGAAAAAAAAAAACATTATGAACCATTTATGAAACGTCACTTTAAAATCATGTTTGTTGCAAATTACTTCCCAATTCCTACAGATCTGGCATGTGTAGGTGCCACATCTGAACATGCATCCAAGATGCTCTCTGCACCCAGGCTAAACTATCTACATTCATCTACTTTTACATACTTCTACACCACTTCCTCCACCACCTTCCAGATTGAAATACTCCTAGTAGAGTTGACTCCTCGAGTCATGATAGAGAATTCACCTCTGAAACTGCCAGAGCTTTAACTCTGACAAGTAATTATTCTATGACTGCATCGTAGGTTCTGAATATGCAGGATAGCAAGCACTACCATGAAACTACAAAATTATAAATGTTATTTTGGTAAAAAGTGTATGCATAATGGACAGTCTTCAATTTAAGCATGCAGATATTTTTCATCTTGTTTTCAAGTATTAAAAAAAAACCCACAAAATTTACGCCCACCCCAAAACCTTCCTCTGGAAATGGCCACAGATCTGGTATGACACTAACATAATGCAAATATCTTTCCATAACTGTGGCAAAAATTACCTCTGCATCTTCTCCAAAGAAGCGATATTTGTATCCACATTCCACACACAAAACAGCATCTTTATACTGTTTCTTCATTTCTATGAATTGAAGTTCTAGTGGAGTGTAAATGCTTTTGGTTCTCTTATTAAGATTTGTATCTGAAGTATTTACAGCATTTTCATAAGACTTAAGAGGTGCCGAAAACTGACTAAGATCACAGTGTAATTCCTCCTGTAAATAAAAGATGGAAACGTATAGTTAGGAATCATCAAATAAATCAATCTCCCCTGCAGACTTTGAGTCACACTGACCATAGAGCTGAAGACTGTTCTTGCGGTAAACAGCCCCAAGAACTGCAGCAAAACTACTAAAGTAGCACATAGAGAATACAGTTTATTTGGAATTAAAAGGACTTAAGAAGTCATGAAAGTCTAAGATCTTGCATCAATTAGTCAACTTGCCTTAGAACAGCACTTAGACGTTTCACCTGAAATCAGATCTGTATAGTATTATGAGTTCTCAAAACCCATAGAGACACACGTAGGCTGCAAAGACGGGGCAGTCTAAACCAGTCAGATACAAAAATAAGGATGAATTGCCACTCCAATTTGCAGATAAGAAACTGCAGCGCAGAGAGATAAATGATGTTCCAAAAATTCACAGTAAACCAAGAAATAAACCAATTTAATACAAGGCTCAGTTCACTCTCTCAAGCACCAAAACTGTCTTCTCCAGTCTGCCCTTCCTACATAAGGTCAGCAAGCCTCCCAAAATAATTTATTACTGAACACGGAAAATCTATATCATGATTTCTAAAACCCTTGACAGTTAAGGCTTTGAGCCCACTCTCTCTGTGGTTTATCATTTACAATGACATTACGAAGCTTATGCTAGTCAAGCAACTTCAGCTCTACAGCTTTGTTTGGTTCTGTATTGTAAGCAGGGTGATGGATTCGGTCCTTCAGATGTGCAGTGAACAACACTGATAAGATGCACTTCACTTACAGCAAAGTTCCTCCTCACTTATATCACAGTATCAAGTACTGATAATACCAGTTAAAAAAAAAATACAAAGTTTTTAAAGCCTATGAGTATACAAAACAATTCATGGAGTTGTGCTGGAAGTTTCTGTATCTGCAAGTAAACTTGGTAAACTTCAAATTCTAACAACTATCCCATCTAGATTGGAAGGAACAAAGTCAACAGGTTGTTTAGAAGCAATGATAACTCAGAAAAAAACACAGATACAGTACAGATCATATACTATGGGTTGGGAATGTACAAAGAATGCAGTCAGAAAGCAATGGAGAGAAAGAACACTTAGCTGTATTGTTAACTGTGAATTGCAAAATTCTTAGAATTGCACACAATCAAGGGACAACCCATTTGAGCAGACAACAGCAGAAAGCTGTACCATGCCTAGAGCTCAAGACAGTCCCAAGATCTCAGATGTCTCTCTTGCAAAATCCTCAGCCCAAAAATCCCTTGGTCTTTGATCCAAGGTCTGTGCCAGCCCAAATGTATGACCTCGTCTCATTTTAGAGAAAACTGTTGTGACAAAGCACGTGAAATAAGGTCATGAAAGAAAGAAAGTAAACGAAGTAAAAACACACATGGAAGTTGAATCATTGAGAAGTTAATAGGTCAAGGAATTCAAAAGAAAATTACTCACATAAAAATATTATAACTCTAAGAAAAAAAGCAACACAAACATCTGAGATGACCCATTCCAAGGGAGGCAGGCCAGCCTCTCCCCACCTGACTGCCTCGCCAACACAGACTCAGTATGTGTCTTACAGAGAAAGATGATAGTAATGCTTCGTCAAGTAGGTGATGAGTTCTTACTATCTATTGAGTACACTAAGAGAGAAATAATTGCTCTTTGCATACATCTCGCTTGCAGAGTGTCTCCGCACATGGTTAAAGCTGACCTTCCTCATGATCTGAGAAGGGAGAGTTAAGAGCTGTCATATTCTCACAGCCAAGTGTCTGAGTATATGAATATGCAGTGGTAGTACTGCCATAAAACGCACACTGGAAACCGACTTTGCAATAGGAAGGTGGAAAACCCTACCAGCTAATAACATAGAAAATTAACACACACATCTGTTCAAAGATAAAGAGAAACTTGAATTCTACAGCAACAACCATTTTAGGACCACAGCTTGGTGGAGGATGAGTTGCACATGCCTTCGCTCACCAAACATGCACTTCTACTGTGCACTAACATTTTTAATTGACAACCTATACCAGGCACATGCTGCCTTCAGTATGACAGAAGAGAAAGTCACTAAGATTAAAAAAAAAATAATAATACTCCCCATGCACATTTCACATACATGCATGTGTAAAACATAACCATTTTATAATTTCAGCATCCAGAATTGGTTCTCAAACATCTGTGAGCCATGCTAAAGTATAATTTATAGATTGAACTAGCAAGGGCAGCATCTGGAGTCAATGCAACTGGATGGACAAAGAGTCAGAAATTAACAAGGTCCAGACAGACAAGGGTTTGAAAAAGAAGGATAAGGAATCCGTTTTCTGTATTCTCCAGCTGACCACACCCACATAATCTCAATCCCTTATCACAACAAAAGTATCTTTAGTAGTTAGATTTATTAGCAACTGGACTAAGCAATATCTTAGTAATAATTCCAAATCATATTTTTGCAGAGAAAGCCTGTTAGGAATTTTACAGCCTGTATCAAAACTGACAGAACTCAAAGAAAGCTGAGCAAAAGGCCACATAGAACATTTGTTATTGTGATATTATAGGTTCATTTACAATCACAAGATGTCTTCAATTGCGTCACTGAGGAATTGTAAGAGGCATTCTGCTCACTATGCTAAGAGTTCCAGGAAAACAGCTGTGGAGACCAGTGGTGAGTGCTGTTCCTCAAGGGTCGGTATTGGGACAGGCACTGTTTAACATCCTTGTTGGTGACACGGACAGTGGGATCAAGCACACCCTCAGCAAGTTTGCTGATGGCAACAAGCTGCGTGGTGTCTTGTACTGGGGACCTGTTGGAGCAAGTCCAGAGGAGGCCACGAAGATGATCACGGGGCTGGAGCATCTCTCCTACAAGGAAAGGCTCACAGAGTTGGGCTTGTTCAGCCTGGAAAAAGAGATGACTCCAGGGAGACCTTAGAGCGGCGTTCTAGTAACTAAATGGGCTTACAGGAAAGCTGGAGAGGGACTGTTAGCAAGGGCCTGGAGTGATAAGACAAGGGGGAATGGATTTTAGGTGAAAGAGGGGAGATTTAGATTAGATGTTAGGAAGAAATTCTTCTCTATGAGGGTGGTGAGGCACTAGAACAGGTTGCCCAGAGAAGCTGTGGATGTCCCAGCCCTGGCAGTGTTCAAGGCCAGGCTGGATGGGGCTTTGGGCAACCTGGTCTAGTGGAAGGTGTCCCTGTCCATGTCAGGGGGGTTGGAACTAAATGGTCTGTGAGTTGCCTTCCAGCCCAAACCATTCTGTGATTCTATGATCTGTACAGAAATACTGGTCTGTTGGGCACTGCTGTACTATTTCATGACAGAACACAAAAAATACAAAAGGAATCTTCTGCAAAACCTTTTAAAGCATAAAAAGTAATTTAGACAGCACTGGACCAAACTCTACGTACCTTCTGAGCAACCTTTGGGCTAGTGTCCCAAGATTGAAGAGGATTTTTCAGTTCTGAACTTCTCCCAATAATACTTGGACATTTTTCCAAAATCAGAGATTCTTTTTCCCGAAAACTATCCTCCCGCATTCTGTTACACTGCTGGTCTGAATCACTGGAGAATTCTCTCAGTCTGTCTAGAGTTTGCAAACATATACGGGACTTTTCACGCTTCGGATGTTCTTCTTCAGTAAAAATACACAACAAAAGCATATTAGTAATTTATTTTTTAATACAGAGTCTGTATTAGAATGACATCAGTAAGCAGAGAATGCAATCATTTTGCTCTCTCTCCCCCCTACATTCGTTCTCCTCTCCACTGCAGTGTTTCTGCCAGCCTGACAGAATTGTGTATGTAATCATCTTAACTTTCCTGAAAAAAAAACAATACTCTTCATTTGTGTGCTTCTTCATACATGGGAAAAGCAGTACAATTATTTTCTGTATTGATAACTGCAAAGCCACAAAATTAGCCAGGAATATTGGAAAAAGAGTGATATTTTTTCAACACAGTTTTCAAGCAGTGCTGCTAGTTGATGATGTCTTAATGATACTTCAAACCATCACACCCACAAAACTAAATATAATTCCCTTTTTAAAAAAAATTATAGAGGCTAATTCTTTTTAATGAAGCATAAGCGTAATGAACTTTATATTCACTGATTTGTTTTTCCACTAGCATTGTGAATTTGTAAAATTTTTGGTTCAAAGACAGATGGAGCACAGGCATTTTCAGTGCAATTAAGTAGCTGCCATTTCACAGTTAAGAGCCCTGCATTAGAACTATTTACTTTGACATAGCCTTTAGGCATCCCAGTCACAGGCCAGACTCCACAGACCTGTCAGGTGTCAGTCATGCTTCAGTCTAAGTCTAAAAGACAGATCATTAAAACAACACAGAAAGGTAAGTTGCAGCATTTCTGCCTTGGCATCTGGACTTCAACAACTGAACAACCTGTTAGAGCTGAGACAAATGAAGGGGATTTGCAGAGTAACTCTGGAGCAAGGCTCAAATACCTAGCTTCTGAGCCACAGAAAGATGTGTTAACAGTATAGCTAGTGTGCTTACCGCGGCTGTTCAGAGAAGTGTCTTACATTCAAGAGACAATCCCTAAACTATCCACTGACAATTTTTTTTACATTGCGCAATGAAAAACTATGCATGAAGGTTTGTTTACGGTCAACTCACTTTTATCCTCAGTCTTCAGTGGGTTATAGATGTCTTCTAAAGTAATTTGTCGTGCCTTGGTCTTCTTTTCACAGGGTTCATTGCTTTCAGCTGATGTTCTCCTTTTTGTGCCAAAATCAGAAGTCTGAAACATAAATTAAATAAAGAAGCTCAGTTACTTTTTCTCTTTGCCATCCTCTATGAAAGACAGTAATGAAGCCAGGGATGTGATAAAGAGATAATGCAAAATTAATGTACAATACATGACATCCTTCACTATTTTACCTATCTAAATATTTTTGTTTATAAAATAGTTCTTCTAAAATTCAAGGCAACAAGAGGGAGAGAAATAGTGCATTCTATGAACAGCTTGGCTGTTGTGCTAGAAAAGAAACACCTGCAGCCACCACGGCTTCAAAAGGCAGCTTGGAGCTACCTCTGTGGCAGAGAACTGAACCAGCACTTAATAAACTTTCCCATCATACCACAGGCTGCTGTTGCATGTCTGAAACAGATCTGTCCTGCAAATCCTCATTCTCACACTTCAGAGCCCTCTCTGTGCCAGATGCTGGCTATTCATCTCTGAGAGGCACTACTTCCTGTGGCCTACATCCCCATGATGGAAGAGTATCTTCTCCACACCACCTTCGAAGGGTCAATCCAGACTTAAAAGATTTTCCTGAACTATCTGTAAACACCTAGCTAGCATCATCCTGGGTTTGTATACAGTACTTTCAACTACTGCGCCTTATGCGACTTTCGGCACACACACTTTTAACACTCCCTAAACAGAGAATTCTAATTTATGTTGTTTCATCACTGAAGTACTGTTTGACAGAATGCAAGAAGTGTGACCAAATATAAAGTAACTTGCAACTGCAACAAGGTATAAACATACTACCGCTTTACTTCACAGATATAAACAGGCAACAGGTGCTTTTAGCAGCTTGCATCCATGTTGCCTATGGTTATCTCAGATGGTTTAAGTGTATTATCAGGGAAATTCATTCTTATAACTAAGCACGAACCCTCAGCAATGAGGCTCATAACCTCTACATAATGTAGCCATGCGCACAGTCCAAAAGAGTGGCAAAGAGTTTGCCTTCCATGTCCACTATTATATACCACCAGATTAACACTAATTAGGAAGCAGTATTTCTACATAGTCAGAAAGCGGTAATCACGCCTTCCAAAACATATTTGGACCAAAGATAACAAAAAAGATTGACTTGAGACATGGATGAAAAAAACCATACTCCTTTCCAGGGCCAGAAAAGACTAGAAACATCAACTACACAAAGACTGGAAAACATAAACTCAGAATGAAATCCAATTGCTGAGGGTCAGCAACTTTCTCTCCCAGCAGCGATACGGAGAGGCTGCTGGGTCACTGCAGACTCTCTTGGCCTTGCGGTAGGAGCAGACTCTTAAGTCAGCCAAGCTCCGTGATCCAGGTCACGAGCTCAACACACTGCATGCCAGGAGGCAGAACCTGCACTAGAAGGTCCAACGGTATTGCAATGGAGCAAAGCCCCTCAGACACAAACCAGCACGCTGCCTTTGCCAAGCTCACCGTACCCACGTCAAGCTTCAGTTCCTACAAAATGGGCATATCCTGGCTGTTTCCTGAAGGACGACCTATCACTGCCCTGTGTTACAGAACACAAAGATGCTACAGCAAGCACTGGCAACTGGAAGGCCCTGCCTGTTGGCCAGGCAACTGCGCAGCACCCCTCCGAGCAGCAGGGCCGCGGCCAGCTCTGGCCATCCTTTCTGACATGACTTTCTGACACGAGGTAACCAGAGAGGCCCGAGGGCCCTCAGCCACCTCCGAGAAGGTTCCCGCATGGCCGCTGCGGCCCGGCCCGCGCCCTCCAGGCGTCCTGAGCCCCGACCGCCGCCGCCCCGGGCGCACCGTCTGCCGGGCAGCGANCGATGGCGGACGCCTCGCCGAAACCGCGGGCACCGGCACCACCTTCCCCGCCGGATGCGACAGCGAGCGCGGGGCGGGGCGGGGCCGCGAGGGAAGAGCCTTCGCTTGCGGGTGCGCTGTGCTTCCCTCCAACCTCCTGCCTCAGCCCTCCGCCGCCCACGGCCGGGGGAGCACTGCTGCTGCCACCGCCCCCTCACGCCGCTCTGCTCCGCTCCGCCCCACTCCTGCGCGCTCACTCGCTCCGAAGTCGGGTGCGGCGGGAGGGGGCGGTGGGCGTCATGGTGCGCTCGCTCAACTCCATCGTGGCCGTATGCCAGAACATGGGCATCGGGAAGGACGGCAGCCTGCCCTGGCCGCCGCTGAGGTACCGCGGGTGTGGCAGTATTCCTCCCGCCCGTGCGGCGGGCGCGGGGGCGGACTACAACTCCCGGCGTGCAGCGCGGCGCGCTCCCCGCCGGCGGGTGTATCGGGGCTGCGCGCTGCGCGCTGGGAGTTGTAGTCAGGGAGGGCGATGCGCAGCAGGGCGGGAAAGTGCCTGCTGTGGCGGGTGGCGGGGCCGTGGCCGGGGCAATGGCGACCGGGCCCCGCGCCCGGGTCTGAGAGCTCCGACGGGCGCAGGGAGGCCCGCCGGCAGGCTCCCGGCCGCAGGTTACCTGTGCTGCAGGCCAGACCCGCGCCAAAGGTCTTGGGTCCGGGCCCCGTACAGCCTGCCCTACCCGGGCGGCGGCGGCTCTTGCTCTGTGTTTTGGTTTGAGGGGTTTGGGTTTTTTTCTTTTTTTCTCTTTTCCCAGTTACACAAATGTAACTTACTTGTAAACCACGTTGTAATGCTCCGCCTGTTTTCCTGCCAGGAATGAGTACAAGTACTTCCAGAGAATGACTAGCACATCCCATGTGGAAGGTAACGCTGTGCTTGTTGCTGAGGTGTTGCTCTACTTCATAAAATCTGTGTTAGCCACTGGAAAGACTGGTAATTTTATTTCTCCCTGACGTCAGAGCCCCACTTCTGCGAACAGCCTGCCCTTAACCACCCACCCTCCGCAGCGTTTTACCCCTGGGTTCGATAAAGAAAAGGAAGTGAATCAGATGTTTCTGGCCTGCAGGTGGTTTGTAAATAAAAAGCGTTTCAAAGTCCTGTTTCCTCAACAGAGTAGAAAATATCACCTAACTCCCTTTACCTACAGCTCCAAGACCAAACAAATTAAAAATGGGAAGGTTTGTCTATGCTGATTAATTAGCAGGGTTTTTTTCAGGCTGTGTTAGCTTATCTAACTTGTTTGCTGTGGCTCAGCCTTGGCCGTTTGTTGCATCCCTCTGATGCTTGTGACAGTAATTTTGCTTGGTTTTCTGAGTGCTGAGCCATCCCAATGTGCCAGAAAGCCCTAACTGTGACGATAATAGGCAAAAACAATGCTGCAGCCATATGCATTTTGCTGCCATAAATCTTCACAGCAGGGGTATCATTATTGGTTCAAAAACACAAGAGTCACTGATGTTTTAAAGTGAAAGAATACAATGGAAAAACATCACCTCATCTTGCTTTCAGTCTGCTTGCATGCCTACGTTGGCCACTGCTGTAAATCAGCTGTTGGGCTAGACAGATCTCTGCTCTGACCCTATAGCCATCCCACCGTGAATCCTTATTAAGGAAATACGTATATCTTTTCAGGCGTTGTACATTTCCTTCAGCAGTTGTGCTAGTGGTCTGTGCTAACATATCTAAACTGACACTGCAGTATGTCTCTTGGAAATTTGTTCATGAAGCTTATCTGCAGGAGAACGGTCTTTAGACACTGCTGATAAACAACTGGAGCATCGGCTCTCTGGTGTGATCTAGCAGATCCAGCCTCTCAGATCAAGAAGCAGGGCAGATTCCTGTGAACGAATACTATTTTCTTTAAAATCACCCCTGCTGTATAGCAGTGTAAAAAACTTCTTGTTACCTTTTGTGAGTCTCAACCTCTGTGTTTATTTCTCTAATAAGTCCATTTGCTCATGAAGAGAAAATGCTCTTCTTAGCAGGGTATATATAATAGATAGATTATGAATGTGTGGGTTTGTTCAGAAATTATACTTGCCAGTGAATTCTGTAATGTGATCGAACACCTGTTGAACTTCTGCCTTGGATTTAATTTGGCTGGTTCTTCTCCTAGAAGTTATCCCTTTATATATAAAGGGATAATATACCTGACTGGTGGGGTTTGGGGTTTTTTCCTTTCCTTTTTTTTTTTTTTAAGTAACACTCAAAGCTGGCAATTATTCCTTGTCATATAACTGGAATGATGGAACATGCAAACACAAAGTCGGTAACTGTACACTGCGCGGATTTATAAAGAGAACCATGGTGTTATTTCACACAAAGAGGACTCTTTTGAGGTTGGTTGGTCTCGCACACAAAGCTTAATTTGGCCTTTGTAACTATGGCAGAGCCAGTGTCCGTGTAATGCATGTAATGAGCCGTGACATGCCTTTTTTTATTTTCTTTCAATTATAAGTTTTTAGGTGTTCGTAAGACTACTTTGGTATCAATTGCCTGCCAAGGCTTTGAGGGCACAGATGTGTTCTTCTATGCGTAAGACTAATTTGAGAATCGGAGCCTAAGCTTGTGCTTTTGTTAACTGCTGAAATGGTTTGGAAGGGGAAGGGACAGTCCAGCAGATGTCACTGAAGAACCAAAACAAATTGGAACAGAGCAAAACTACCCCTTAAATAACTGTTTTTTTCTCTTACTCAGGTAAACAGAATGCACTGATAATGGGTAAGAAAACGTGGTTCTCCATTCCTGAGAAGAATCGTCCTTTAAAAGACAGAATTAATATAGTGCTCAGCAGGGAGCTCAAGTATGTATTATGAATAAGAAGCTTGTAAAACAAGTAATAAGTCTATACCAAAAAATCTGTAGCAATATATTCTAAAGTAATTCTAAATGTAACATTTTTCATATCTGGTTAAGAGCCATCTCTGATACTTATTCTGAGTGATATCACTACTTTACTCTTAATTTTTAAATTATTACTTCTATTTATTTTATTTTTTTAATTGCCTCACAAGGTAATTGTCATTACTTTGCATAGTAAATACTAGTCCCAGCTCTACACACAAACCGTCTGACAATTGTCAGTAGTCTTTCTGGCTCATGTATGTAACTATTTCTCTAGGTCCTGGCTAGATTGGTGGCTCTTATTCCATTTTTTAAAGTTTATTTCTATTAGCACTTAAGGAACAAGAACGGTCTTTTTTCAGAGCTCTCTTCTTGAATGCATCACCCACAGTCATCCAAATATTCTTGCAGTAAAATGTGCACGTATAATGGTTTATTGCTTTGGAGGATGTTGGTGGGTTTGGGACTGAATATGAGGAGGGTAGGGGATGTGGGCTTTTTGACTAGTTTTATTGAATGAAATACTAGTGTTCTAGAATTCAAGTAGAAATCTGTATTTAATTTAATAGATCTCTAAATTTCTCAGTTATGCTTTTTAAAAAACATATAAAATATCAGATCTGTAATTTATAATGCCTCTTAAGTCAGAGTTATGATGAAACTGTGATTTATTAAACAATCCTGCAGTCACGTGAGAATTCTAACATAATTTAGCAATAATGGGGATTTCAAAATAATTAATTAATATGAAACATTTAGTAATTTGTGAATTCAGCAAAACACATTGTATGTCTAGATTGTATTTATTATCATAATGACTGGTCTTTTAATTATTTAGTAATAAAACTGCTTTTTCTAGGGAAACCCCCAAAGGAGCACATTATCTTTCCAAAAGTCTGGATGATGCTTTAGCTCTTTTGGATTCACCAGAGTTAAACAGTAAAGTAGACATGGTTTGGATTGTTGGAGGCACTTCAGTTTACAAGGTATGTTCCTAAATTTACTGTATTCCTAAATTTCTCATTTTCCTTTGTGTGACCAAGGAAACTCCAGTGATTCTAACAGAACAAGTCTTGGGAGACTAAAATTTCAACTCACAAGTTCAAAATATCTGTCCAAGTAACCAAATGTCACTCTTGCTAATGGTCCAGTGTCTTAAAGTCATTGTGTGTTTGATAGCTTTTCTTAAATAAGTGAATTGTTAGATTTTTACACCAAGACCCATATTCTTAGGTTTATTTTATGAGATAGTAAACTGACTGTAGAGGGGAAAAAAGATGAGCATTTTTAGCCAAAGTATTGACACTTTACATAAGAAAAAAAGGATTTAGGAAGAGCTGGCATGTGTCAGCAATAAATACAAAAAAATGTAGAACTGACTACTACTTTTCCTCTGTGCAGCACCCACATCCCAGATGGATTCCAGAGCGGGGGTAGCAAGTTGGAAGGGTTACAAAGCGTGGCCCATGCACTGAGGCAGATTCACACATGTTTCAAGAGGTTTCCAAAGAACCTCAGACTGAAAAGGGATGCTGGCACCTTCTTTCTGCACAGGGTCATTCAGGATGTTTAAATGTCTGCCTTATCTGAAATACTGCATCTCCTCTGTGCCGTATACTGCCCTGCCCATATACCATGCTGAAACACAAGCCTGGCTTATCCTCATCTAGAGAGTTGTGCCAAGGTGGAGCGTGTATCCATTTGCCTGAGCGCAGAAGGGCACTGTTTGGCACACAGGTGTCCAGTCTGTCTCTCAGTCTCATGTGCGGATGGCTCCTGTGCCCTGCCCAGCCTCTAAGAATTGAGGCAAGCAAAAGTGCTAGAGCATGCGCTCCAGGATGGCATTTCAGGACAGGGTGTTGCCCTCAGCAGCAGAGGAGCAAGGGATGGAGGCAAGCGACTGCTGCTATTTACAACCTCTTCCTCATATACAGCCTTGTCCTCACAGGACTGCAGGGGAGAGAGGAGCAAGCATAACAGTCTCTGAATGTTTACAAGAACACAGTTCAGCTGTCTGTTGGTTATGGCTGTCTTGCCCACTGCACCTAGATTCTCCAGGACGCAGTTCTCTCCAGCGATGGAGGGAGTGTTGACATTAGCTGCCTTAAGTCCTGTGAAGAACAGAGAAAGGTGAGCTCTGAACAGCATGGCCATCCAGGTCCTTACATAGGTTAGATTCATGCTGTGTTCAGCAGCATACTCTGGGAAGCTGTTCCTTCTGGGCCTTGAGCTCTGCAACAGGGAAAGGCAAAGCAGATAGACAGTAGGCATTTTGGTGGGGGCAGGGAGAGCTGAGTAGAGGATTAGTATTAGGAAGTGAGAGCAGGAAAGATTGAAAGCAGCTCTCACAGTCCACTGAGGGTTCAAAACCCTTGTGCAGCCTTAATTTTCTAAAATTTGATTGACACTGATCACCTCATCAGCTTTGTAGTCTCCTGATAGAGCCACAAGACAGTACTGTGCCTCCAGGGAAGCTTTTGGATTTCATTTCTAAGGATCTCAGTGTGATACCCTACTTGGTCTTCTGCACTATTCTGGATCTCCTGAGTTCCGGAAGGAGTTGGTGTTGTTATTGATTATAGGGATGAGGAAGGAGTGTAGCAGCCCAGCAGTGGCCAGTAGGTCACAGCAATTATGAAGTCATTATGCATCATGAGACGCACTCCATAATTTTGCGTGAGCTCTTAATGTTTTGAGAGCTGTCTCCTGGCTCAGGAGTGCTTGCTGTGTGCCGGAAAGCTTGTGGTGATGATTCAGTCATTGGTTCTGACCCTTCAATCGCTGTTAGAGCTTATCAGACATGTTCCTGGAGCAGATTTTCTAGCTTGGTTTCATCCCCAGGGAATTTAGTTCATGCACACAAAGACTGTTCCTCAGTGCAGCATTTAGTTTCTAAAGCATTGTGAGTGGAGACAATTGGAATATTCATTTCAAAACCACGTTTCTGTTCTGAGTTAAGACACTAATGTAGATGCACTCTGTGTGGAGGTATTGTCTCTTAATTGAGAGGTTCAGGTCTTAGCTTTGAAAAATAGCACTACCTGGAGATCCTAAAGGAGTCTGCTCAGTATAAATTATATCAGTCTCTTTTAACTGGATTTAAACTGTGTGTTTGAAACTGATTAAAAACAATATTCAGATTTTACTAGGAATAGGAACTGTAAGTCCAGCACATCGCCAAATGTTAAACAGGAACTTAAAAAACAAACGAATAAAACCAGGTGTAGATTTACTTAGGTGAATGGTATGGTATGATATGTTATTTGTAGAGTGTTTAATATAAATCTTGCTCTGTAAAAATAACCAAGCAGAAATCCCTAACAGGGAACCTACCAGTGGAAACAAAAAAAAACCCTGAAACAGAACAGCAAACACACACAAAAAAAACAACCCAGCAACAAAACTTTAAAAAAGGAAAATAATTGAAAAATTTATGACTTGGGTCCTCATAACCAAAGCCTCTTTAGTAACACCTAAACAGACTATATGTCAAACAGGTTTTCACCTTGATAAAACAGTTTTTCCTCACCATCTTGGACATGTAAAATTGTTTCTTCTAATTTTTATGTTCCTACTCAGCTTGTTACTTTCTCAGTGCTACAGGAGCAAACAATTACACTCAAGGTCACATTGCTGAAGTACGGAATTGTATTCATATATTAAATTTGGAGAAGAAACTTGTGATTTTGTAACAGAACAAAAAGTTCTTTCTTAAGAAGCTTTGTTGGTTTTGCTGTTTAGTTGATATCTAGGCTGGCCATAACAGAAAATAGGTGCTGGTATAAGAAAGGCCATAACAGAAAATTTGCTAAGCTTCAAATCTTTGCTGTACCACAGGATCTCTTCTTTAAAAGAGAGAAGTATTAACAATTTGAGTCACTAGTTTTAACTGTAATTTTTTTTCAAACCTGCCAAAACTTCACTAGCTTATACTGAAATACACATTTTAAAGATTACATTTTAGTATATCTGAATTTCGTGTAAACTGCAAAAGATATAATAGTAATTTTTCTATCTTCCCTCCATGTAAGACAAAGTGGTTTTGAGCTGGGTGCCTACTGGAATGGACACTAACGTGTGTTACCATGTTACTGAAGTGTTGCATTCAATCTGAGATGTGACCAAGAACTGAGATCCACTTACAAAGGAGCTACGCAGGCAGCTCATTTTTCCACATTCACATGCTCCAGTCTTGCAGACTGCAGTGCTGTTGCTCCCTTCAAACGGTGCGCTCAAAGAACATGCTGCAAGGAGCAGGTTCCCCTGAGCTGCGTGATGCCATTGACATGGAGGATGTCACACTGCAGGTCTGAAGTGTTACTTTGCTCTGGGAGTACCCAGTGCAAAAAACTGAGTGCTACATTGGCTTCTCCACTAGCTCTGCTTTAGAGTGAACTAATTAGTATGACTTAATCCTATTAACATTTTTGAAAGCTAGTGACATTACCTTGTGTGAAGTGGAGACTGAAGATTTTTGTGGTTGCACTGACCATATGTTCTTTCCCTGTCCCACCAAGCTCATGGTAATATTACTTAATCGTTCACATATGGTCCTGTGCAGTTGTTTCCAAGGAAGGTTGCTCTCTTTCTGGTGCATATGCAAATGTAATTCTCTTACTTCATTACTGTCATATTGCAGAATCCTTCTTTACAGGAGAATTTTCCCGTATATAGGTTTGTAGCTTTGTGTAATTGTCAGAAGATAGGTATGGAAAGACAATTTTCCTGTATTCCTATGAACTTTCTAGATGGTTTTTGAGAAAGAGTTTGAGCACTCTTAATGCAATTCCCTAATATCTTTTCTACGTAAAAGTGGCAGGGTCTTGACATTACAGATGACTACACTGCCCTCCCATAGATATTTATGTTTTGTAAAAACAAATCCGTGACTATTGTAGTCATGCCTCCAATGGCCAATACGTCTTGCTCTTACTTGCTTATAAATAAAATCAGAGGAAACAGAACAAGACCATTTGCAATGGGCTAGTGGATTAAGAATAATTTCTTTTAAAAGTTTAATCATTTTCTTTTATTTAGCATCTTTATACTTTCACTGGCTTCAGAGGGACATAGTCAGCTTTTGCAGTACCGTTTTCAAAATGAACTTGGAGGATTTTTAATGTGGAAAGAAAAATGTCGTAGTGTTATTATGAAAAGCTTGCTTAGGAGTGTGCTTGCTTTTGTGAACAAACATATAGATTTGACATTCTTCTGGCAAAAAATAGGACTAAGAAAAGGTTAATATATGAGTCAGCTGCAGACACATATCATGCAGCTATGAAAAATTGCTGCCTTTAAGTTCTGCAAAGATGCTTGCAGAGATCGTAGAGGAAATTATTTAAGTGACTCTCCCTTAAGATTAACACATGGAAAAGTCTAGTGACTAAAGTCTATCTGTTTCTGCAAGGGCAAAATGTTGAGGCTTTTTGATAATGGTCATAGAAGAATTAGATTTGCCTTTCTTCCTAGCAGAGAACTAGTAGCGGGAGCTACCACAGTGTGTCCTCCCTCACCAGGCTCAGCCTTAGTGGCTTGGGAAGGAAGGCTGTGCCCTACCTTACTAAGCTGAACCCTAGCAGTGTCGGAATGAAGAGGTTTTAAAGGTGTTGATACCCCTGGTTATCACCGCAACTCTCCTAATAGCCAAAGTTTAACTTACACAAGTCCTTCTACCTAGGTAAGATCTAAAATTTCATGAGATCCTCAGCTGTGAGACTTTTTTTTAATGTATAAAATACATTTTTTAATACTCTTGTGGCTTCAAAATGCAGCTTGCCTGTATGGTCAAGTACATGTTAAGGGTTGAAAAACAGAATGCAAATGAACAGACTGTTTATTTTTAAATATTCTCTTTTATAGCCCTCTTATATTTTGTTTGGATTGGCAATGTTGTCTAGAAAGACACTTGAAAAATAAGTGCCTCACATGGTTACTTTGGCTGTTTTATTTATTTTGTGTAATCAGTAGAAGATGTGAAAGCAGAAGTAGTGTGTGTGTTCTAAACCTGTGAATCTTTAAATTACTAGAAATAATTGATCCCTGCTATGGCAATTGGTTGCTAAGCCCACTAGTTTACAGTGGTTTGATGATTGGATCTGTAAGAGATTAATTTTCCATATAGTACTTCTGAAACTGCTTGTAATACACAGCTATTCTTCGTTGCAGAGCTTCAGGGCAGTTTTAACTTGTGTTCTACAATGAGAAACTAATTCGAGGCATGTGCAGATATAATCCAATCTTGTATGGCAATGCAGCTGGAAATTATTGGAAAGGTGATCCTTAGGTCATCTCCTTTTTTTGATTTGTGGTTCAGAGGCATGCTGGGATAATAGGAGAAATCCTGACACCTCAGCTCACCCGTCTTCCCTCTCTTGTGGAAAGCCATCTCTGCTTGAGGTTCTGATGTTTCTGAGAGGTGAACAGCCATGGTTTTAATAGGCTGTGCTTTAGCATGAACCAAAAATCAGCACTGATTTTCCCTGTTGCATCAGGCTGTAGTATCTTAAAAGGTTCAGTGGCTGCTACACAAGGAGGTGAGCCTGTGGGGAGAGCAAACACATATGCAACTCCCAAGGGAGACCAGTGCAGGTACAAGTACAGTCCAAGGATAACTGAATGGATTATGAGGAAAAAACACAGTAAACTAAAATCATACCAAGAACAGCTTTTGAGACCCAGTGTGGCAATGCAGTGAGAATAATGTAATGACCATGGAGTGAGGATGAAGATTTTTCAAATTTACAGAAGCATGAGCTCAGGGTCATCATAATTTTGTTTAAAAAATCTCTTGCCTGGTACAATTACTTCCAACAAGTCCTCTCTTACTACCTATCTTTTCCATCACATACATTATCATCACGTTTACAAAATACACAGAAACAAAAAAGGCAGTACTGATGTCCTACTTATTGGAAATTATTTCTCTATTGAATATTGTGCTAACTTTCCACAGAATTGCCTGATCATTAGAAATATATTTATTTACTGCATATTCCATTGAAATATTCAAGATAATTTACATCTATACCTTCGTGTTATGTATATGTTACATTAAAACCAAGTCATGTTTGCCCTATTCTGTTCATTAGAGTAAATATGCATAATGTATATTTCCTTGATTAAATTCAGAGTAAGTATGTCAGCATCTATCAGATCAGCACTATACATCTTGCAACGTGTCTTCTGTACCATAGAATCACAGAATCATTAAGGTTGGAAGAGACCTCAAGGATCATCCAGTCCAGCCGCGCCCCCCCCCATTAACCACTAAACCATGTCCCTAAGTACCACATCCAACCTTTCCTTAAACACCCACAGGGACAGTGACTCCACCATCTCCCTGGGCAACCCGTTCCAATGCCCAACCACCCTTTCCAGAAGAAATTTCTCCTAAGCTCCAACCTGAACCTCCCCTGGCACAACTTGCAGCCGTTCTCCCTTGTCCTGTCACTAGTTATCTGCGAGAAGAGGCTGACCCCTAGTTCACCACAACTTCCTTTCAGGTAGTTGTAGAGGGCAATAATGTCTCCCCTGAGATGGTGACACTTGTAGGAGTGGGCTGGACAGGGCAAGAGTGAATTGCATGTCAGTGACAAACTGCCTTAATCTTCATGAAAACGCCAGAGTTGTGATAAAGCTCCTTCCCCATCCTACCAGGTCCGTAGCAGTAATTTGCAGAGGTGCTGTCAAGAGTCCAGTCCTCAGGTTCCTTGAGAGTCTCCACACATGGAAGGTTTCATGCTTGATACAAAATGTACTTATGTGCATGTGCTCTCAGGGAACATGGAGGAGGAGGTGCTCCCAAAAGGGCAGGACCTGGCACCCATGGGTGATAAGCCGACTGGCATGACAGGCCTCACCAGCCAGGGCACATGGTGATGAGGCAGGTCTGCAGGGTCAGATCAGGCCCCATGACAGTAACTGGAGTCAGACGTAGCCCTGGAATGACTAGATGGTGCTATGGGGACAGGCCAAGGCCAGGTCAGGATGCCAGCCTGTGATATGGTCCAGCTATGTACTTAAGTCCCAATGCAACTGAAAATTACACTTAACAGAGCAGAGCAACTGGATCACTTTACAAATGTGTTCCTCCTTGCCCATTACTGTAATATGCTGACTGTCATGATGCTGGGCGTTCTCGGCTGCTGAGAAGCAATACGTGAGCACCAGCTCAAGTCTTTCTCTTCTCAAAGTTCTTGTTTATTGTTCAGTTTTCATGGGCCACGTACACACACAGACTCCCAGAGCTGGTCTGGCTAACTCTGGAAGCATTTGCACTTTCTTTATTAACCTGGGGACAGACACACAGCTGGTTGGTTCACTCAACTAGGTCAACCATTTGTCTAGAACGGAGGTCACCCTCTAGTCCCTTTTGTGCCAAGTTCAGCTTTCTTTGCAACATCTGTGGTCAGTCACTCCCTACACTCTTCCCTGACCTGCCTTGGTGGTACAGAGTTCTTGCTGAAGCTGAATTCTCTTAGAGCTGGATAGGAAATGGTTTTATTGCTCTTCTACAAAACAGAAGTATCTCTGTTTACAGGACACAGTATCTCTGTTTACAGAACACAGTATGTTTTATTTGCAAAGCAGATAATTCTTCTCTCATTCTGTTTCTCCTTTTACCTCTCACCCTTATTTAGAGAAAGAAAAAATGTGGTATTTGTATACAAACTAGATGAACACCAGTTCAATGCCATTGGATGCTGGTATGCTGTAACTTAAAACTTACTCCTTTTGCTTTAAACCATTCTGTAGTAATAGAGCAGCTTTTCTAGAAATTTTCTCAGCGGTCATACCAATTAATTTTATTGGATGAAATTTGCTATTACTTGGTTCCTGTACTTGTCAAAGTAGTACCTAACAGCATGCTGCACGGTGAATCACCTTTAACAAAGAACATTGCTCATTGCCAATTTAAGGCACGGGAAGAAACAGCTGTAAGCTTTTAAAAATATTTTGTAACCTGGCACCAATATAGCTTTTAATGAGTTAGTTAGCTTAACGCCAAGAAAGTCTGGAAGAGGTGACTTTTCAGTCTGATCTAGAGATAAAACTTTTTTTAATGCCTGAGTTTGTATGCGTTTGTTGGTGAGGAGCTCACCTGACAGGTGTCTTCATAACTATTCATCTAAGGAGCTTGGAAACTTGCGTCACTGTTGTTGTTGTTATATAACTTTCAATGCATATTATTGTTTTTCCATAATACAGGGATCAAACTTTGAAGTTGTACTGATAGATTATTTGATCACTGGAACTGGAAACTAATGCAGTGTAAAAAAACATTGTAAATCCTTAGTAGTGACATTAACGAAACATTGGAACAAATTACCTTAAGGTGTCAGCCGCTCCCACCACTTAAAGCTCCCTGTCTTTCAAAGCAGCGTGATTCAGAAATTGCTTGTTGAGACTAGGCCATGCTGCCCCTTTCTTCTCAGAGGACTACTTACAATTTTTTCTTAATTTCTGTCATATGCCACAAGCTTTGACAATAGGTATTGCTGCCACTTAGTGAGTAGAACTGGCACAAGATGAAATTATCTCTCTAAAAAGTGCTCTTGGGCAGAGTCCAAAAGAGGAATTTTAGAGTTCAATTTTCACTGCTTTGCTTAAATCCCATAATACATAAAATAGTAATTGAGTGTCAGTTTTAAGTAACATATCTGGCATGCAGTGTACAAGCAGAGAATACACTGAGACTCTGTCTATTCCTGACTTTTGAATGCTGCCATGGTGATAGCTGGTGCAGACATAACAAGAATTTTGAGAGTTAGTAAACAAAGCTAGTGTTCTGAGTATGGACTTGTACTTCATATTATCTGACAGACTTCAAAAGTGTTATAAAACAAGAAAATTAACAATTTTAATAAACAACACTACTTCATGCATGGTTGAGCTGTTTTAAAGGGATGAACTCAAGTTTTAATCGTTTCTATTGTTTCTAAAGGCAGCGATGGAGAAGCCAATTAATCATCGATTATTTGTCACAAGAATTTTGCAGGAATTTGAAAGTGACACATTTTTTCCAGAAATCGACTACGAAGACTACAAACTTCTCACAGAGTAAGTATTAAGATGCCTACTGGTCTTGTGTTCAGATGGAAGACTTAATAATCTGTTTGAGTGTGTAAGAGTCGTATTGAAGCAGTGTTTTGCTTTGAGGTACAGGTGGTTTTCACTGTGTCTTTCACCAGACCCATGTTTTACTTAGAACCTGGAGCTGCACCACACTCAGCACAGAGGGATTGTTAGAACTTGCTGTGCTCTTCAACCTTCCCATAATCTTCAGTGTAAAGAATTGCATTTGTTGATTTGCTTGAAAAGTAACTTTCTTATTGTTTCTCATTGTAGAATTACTCAAATATTTACTAAGCTTCGTAAGTCTCAGTATGTCGTTGGTCAATGGTATTTAGCCTTCAAATGTCTTTGATAGATTGCTAAAGACAAATTAAATGGGTTTGAGCAAGGAGGCTTGAGCCTTTATAGATCTCTAAGGTTATTCCTTTCTCTTTAGAGAATTGCTTCTTCCTGACAAACTTAGTAGGAACAAGTATTGAACTGTAAGTTTCTGTCATTCACAGTAGTTTATTCTATGTTATCCTTGTCATGTTCCCATCATAATTCTATGTCCTGTCCAACAAGATTACATCCAACAAGCAGTAGGGAGGTGGCAAAAATTCAGATGTCTGCCTCAAAAACCAGCAAGGAAAGGACCCCTTCCTCTTGCTACTCTCGTTTTGGTTCCCAGCCGGTTGCAGACCAGCAGTGGAAGGAATAGAACATATAGCAAGTCAAGGTCTCTGCATGGGGCGCAGGAATGGACTCACACTGAGGAGGGGGAGGATAGGTAGTGGCAGCAAAGAAGGATGTGGGAGAGTCAAACACTCCCAGTGTGGGAGTAGGGAGGACAAGTCACCTCTTAACAGGTTGTGAACTGTGCTGTGCCATACATTGTTTTTTGTGTGTGCTGAAATCAGAATTTGGCCTTAAAATATGAATTTATGGGAGAATATTCCCTCATTAAAGCAGAAACCTGACAGAGTAAAACCTAGCAAATAAAATTTGAAATTTCCTTCTCCCTCAAAGTCAATATTACTCATACAAAATCTTTATTCTGTCACAGGGAGCTGAAGAGATTTTTTGAAAGTGTCTATTAATAAAAACTGTTTTAATAAACCTGAAATATAGAAGAACACTTTGCATGGTGGCAGTCAGCTACTTTAAGAAGCTGTTGTAGACTCGTAAGAAACCTTCATCTTAGCATTTCCTCTAAACCATCTGAGGAAAAGCAAAGCAAAAAAAAAACCCAAAAGTGTTATGTATCTCTTCTACCTTTGCAGACATTTTAAATAATGTGTTGGAGGATTTAATAAAAATGTTGGGGGTTTTTTTATTAAGCCCAAAAGGTGGATTTTTTTGAATTAGAGTATGCTTTTTTGATTTAAAAGAATGTGCATACAAGTTGCTGGTAGTAATTAACATGATCCCTAAAAGTAATTTGTACTTAGCATACATGTTGTAAGGATGGTATTTTCTTCTCCTTTTTCAAACAGCTCTCTTTTGTAATTGATTGGATAAATTACAGGTGACTCATATTCTTATCTGCTTGTTGGCTTTTGCTTTTTCTTCTCCCCTCTCTCCAGGTACCCAGGTGTCCCTACTGATATCCAAGAAGAGAATGGCATCCAGTATAAATTTGAAGTGTACGAAAAAGCTGTCTTGGCACAGTAAATGAGGCTTTCTGTACTTCTGTATAAGGGCAGGCACTTTAAATCATGAAGTTTTATTGAGTGCAAATATATATTCAATTTTTGAGATAAAATCCTGATTGGTAGTACAACACCTTAGTATTCCAAAAAGCACACCCCACACTCTGAGTATACACTCTGCAGTGGAAGTACAATGGTGGTCAGCAGCATGAAAGAGGCTCTAAGGACTAGCACAACTAAGGCTGCATGTGAAACAGAATTGAAACGAAACAATTAAACATTTGCTCTAACTTCAGCTAGCAGAGGACCAGGACCTTGCACAGATCTTTACAATCCATGGCAGCATCCCTAACAATTCCATGAGTAATGAAAGGCATTAGGGTGCATCTCAACCTTTCTACCTAAACAAAGGTTTTGAGTATCTCCTGATTCAAAATGTCCAAAAACACTGAGGAAGTGTCAAAACTGAGTATGCCTAGAGTGGTATATACATTTATAACAATCTCTAAAATGTACTGGTGTAGAGGGAAAGGTAAGCAAGCAGAAGACGAGAAACAATCTGGAAGTCTCAGGCAGCAGTTGAGGGATACATTGATCTTTCGCAGAAGTCCTCATCTTAACCATCCTGGATGCACATAAACATTGCTTTCTCAACAGAATCTGTGTTCTTGTGTCCTGTCCAGATGTTCCCAGTGCAGGTGCAGAGTGTGCTTCTGAATATTCTATGTGGCATAAAATATGGATTATAAGGAGATAGTTGAGTCCTGTTTCCTCTTCCAAATAAATACAGCTAGTATAGTAATGTTTTGCGTTACTGTTCCCTAAAAGTAGCAAGCAATATACTGATACTACAGTAACACTGTGGTTCTAAATGGCATACAATGCCAAGCATTGACCAAAGTTTGCTGCTGCCAATGTTACCACGACATGATCGGTAATACTAGTCTGTTGCTATGTTCTGGCTGTGGGGAGTTCGTCAGACAGCAGAGGTCTCTGTACCAAGTGCGCTGGAGAGGAGCTGGGATGTGCCATGCCCATCGATGCTTCCTTCTGCTGCAGCTGCCACCCTGAGAGTCAGAGCCTACAGGGAGCGGTATTCTAATGTCAGGGACGGCAGCACTGGCCATCAGCAGGTTTTACACATTATAACTGTACAGAGGAGCATAATGGTGCCTGGTTTTCTAAGAAGATTAAACCTTGATTGTGCTTGCTTTTGAAAAACCAAACCTCTTTGAGAAGCAAAAAACACTTGGATATCATCTGTGAAGAAGACTTGAATTTTCTGTGGCAATTTACAACTTTTGACTGATTAAAAAGATAATTTTTGCAGCATCTGTTCTGGCTTGTCTTGGTTTTATCTCTGTTCCTTTTGCATTCTTAAAAATGTAAGTACTTTCCTGTTTTGATCTTCTTTCTCCATGTATGCTCTGCTTACATCAGTCAATAAAGATTAAAACAGCAAAGTTACATGCTTGCATAATATGGCAAAAAGTCTCCTGAACTGTAATTTGCCAACACAGTGTGAAAGGGAAGGAAAAAGACTGTTAGCAGAAGGATGTTATTTTTTTAAAAATACCTAAGTCGCAATGACCCTGGCAAGAGAAAATTGCCTCCCAGAAGCAGTTAATGTGTGCCAGTTTGTACCACAACCCGGGTCACTGTTGAAAGCTCTGCACAGCTGGTGTGCAAAGAACTATGTTTATGATGACTGACGTTTAGTGGAAGTGGAAGCAAAGACTTCACGCGATGTTGGCTTACACTGTGACCCTGATGGAAATGTTCATTAGGAAATTTCTGCCTAAGCATACATGGCAGGAGATACAGCCAAAATGTTTTGTAGGACCACTTTGGTTACAAAGAACGTGAAGTTGGGTGCAAACAAGCCTACTGGGAATGTAAATTCTGACTCTTTGTGGACTCAGTCCTCCAGATTTAACTGTTCATTAGTTAAATTCTACAGCAAATTAAGCCAATTTATGAATCATGGAAATGACAACCTTTGAAATAACACAGCAGGCTCCTACTCAAAACTTTTCAGAACATCAGTGGTGCAGTTTCAGTATGCCACTTTGCCAAAAAGATGCATTTTTGTTTCTTTTGTTTTTTTGCTTTAATAAAAGCTCTACATTTGGACAGCGGTTTTTTGAATTGGAGCCTTTGAGTACGTCATAGAGATTCTTATCAAGAGTTAGCATGTGTTGGACCACAGTCAAGTTGGGTCAAAATGAACTGTGTTCATCCTGACGTGTTAAGGAAGCACGTACAAAGACTGACTGCTGACGGGTGTATTATTTCCAGAGAATGGTTACTTTGCACATTTGTTTTTTTAAATCTGCCCTTTTAAGGGTACCTCATCCAAAAACTGAGGCAAGAAAAATGGCTGCTCTCTTCTCAAGGCCAGAGTTACTAGCTGGAGTTTGTACGGGGCCTTTTTTAAAAGCATCACTGAGGGACTGTGTGAAAAAACAACAGATGCAAAGCAAGAGTTTGCTGTTCACCTGCATTGGGCATTGCACCTGTTAACTCCCCAGTTATATTTCTCAAGGGAAATAATACAAATATTTTATACTATGGCTTGAAAAAAAAAGTCCTTTGTTCCAAATACAACTTTCCCACCTTTTGTTTACTCCCGTACCCCACTGATGTATGATTCTTTGAAAAGCCAGCCATAGATTCTCATTATGTCTAGTACAGGGGGAAATGTTATGTTTTTCCCCACTTCCATGCAGCTAAGTGCAATGAATAGCATCATGAGTGACAATATAATTACTAGTCACCAAGAAAAGTATAGTGCAGATATAATTTAATCCCCCTCATTCATGCTTTCCCAGGAACAGTGTTCTAAACAGATTAAAAAATTAATTTTTAACGATAATACTAGTTTTAACAAGATAGGTAAAACCAGAGGGTCTGCATAAGAGGTGAAAAATGAACCATTATTGTTTCTGTTGCTTGTCTACTACTCATCTCTTTTACCTGACAGTGGGCAGCAATTTCCTTGTGGCAGTTAGATTATGTTTTCAGGACTTCACCGGTAGTGTTAGGGCCACAGTGTATTCAACGACAGAACTGAGAACATTCCAATAAGAAATCTCAAGCATGGAGAGCAATCCATGCAGAAGAAAGGTACACAGTAAATAATACAAGTTTCCTAATTTAGTGAACTGTATTAATACATATACAGAACACAAGGGGAAAACAGGAAGGGGGAAAATGACAATGGTTAGTTTATGCATGTTATATACGGAGAGCATCAGGAGCACTTGACATGAGAACTTAATTGGGACCAGACAACCATGTCTTCATGAGGATCCAGGGAACTACAGGCCTGTTAGCCTGACCTCAGTGCCAGGGAAGGTCATGGAGCAAGTCATCTTGAGGGCAATCACATGCCATGTCTGTGACAACCAGGGGATCAGGCCCAGCAAGCATGGATTCGTGAAAGGCAAGTCCTGCCTTACCAACCTCATCTCCTTCTATGACCAGGTGACCCGCCTGGTGAATGAGGGAAAGGCTGTTGATGTAGTCTATCTGGACTTCAGCAAAGCCTTTGACACGGTCTCCCACAGCATTCTCCTGGAGAAGCTGGCGACCCATGGCCTGGACAGGTACACTCTTCACTGGGTTGAAAACTCATGGGTGGCCGGGCCCAGAGAGTGGTGGTGAATGGAGTGAAAGCCAACTGGCGACCGGTTGTGAGTGGTGTTCCCCAGGGGTCGGTGCTGGGGCCCATCCTCTTCAACATCTTTGTTGATGATTTGGATGAGGGAATTGAGTGCACCCTCAGTAAGTCTGCAGATGACACCAAGCTGGGGGGAAGTGTCGATCTGCCGGAGGGTAGGATGGCTCTGCAAAGGGACCTGGACAGGTTGGGTCGCTGGGCAGAGGCCAACGGGATGAGGTTTAATGTGGCAAAGTGCCGGGTCCTGCNTGTGGCCAGCAGGAGCAGGGAGGTGATCGTCCCCCTGTACTCAGCCCTGGTGAGGCCGCACCTCGAGTACTGTGTCCAGTTTTGGGCCCCTCACCACAAGAAAGACATCGAGGTCCCGGAGCGTGTCCAGAGAAGGGCAACGAAACTGGTGAAGGGTCTGGAGCACAGGTCTGATGAGGAGCGGCTGAGGGAACTGGGACTGTTTAGTCTGGAGAAGAGGAGGCTTAGGGGAGACCTTATTGCCCTTTACAACTACCTGAAAGGAAGTTGTGGTGAGCTGGGGGTCGGCCTCTTCTCGCAGATAACTAGTGACAGGACAAGGGGGAACGGCTGCAAGTTGCACCAGAGGAGGTTTAGGTTGGAGATGAGGAGAAATTTCTTCTCTGAAAGGGTGGTCGGGCATTGGAACGGGTTACCCAGGGAGGGGGTGGAGTCACTGTCCCTGGGGGTGTTTAAAGAAAGGTTGGATGTGGTACTTAGGGACATGGTTTAGTGGTTAATAGGTGGGGGGGGTGTCGGTTGGACTGGATGATCCCTGAGGTCTCTTCGAACCTTAATGATTCTATGATACTATTCTATGATTCATCAGACTACAGCTCATTTGCCAAAGGCTTAAACCCAAACTAATTATGAGTACCTTAAAAGATATCCTAACAGAAGAGGAAGGAATGTGCAGGGAGCAGCTGGTCTGGAGAGGGAAGAAGCTGCGGGAAAGGTTGGTTGTTAATCAGTGCAGAAATTGAGGTGACTAGGGATGACAAATGAAGTGACAAAACTTGGGAAAGTATGAAACTAGGAGATAATTCCTTCATTATTTAGTCGTGCATTAATTGACTCTTCTTCCCCAGGAGGGCTGCCAAAATGAAGCCTACCAAATCAGGGTAGACTGACCAAAAAAAATCACAAAAATATTCTGAAGAAACAGATGCTTGCGCAAGACTGGGAATGGAGAAAGAGGTGAGAAAATTGATGTTTCCTGGAAGGATTATGCAGTTTCTTGTGTTAGTTTGCCCTGTAATTACTAAGGAACACTTTCGAACTTCCATGGGGTTTAACTCTTGTAAAAGGCATTGACAGAGGATTTAACTACTAGAGGATTTTCTGGCTTTGGATGTCTGTGTGACTGCCTTTGTCAGGTAAGCTGAAATACTCAGCTGCAGTTCCTACCCTGAAGTGCCTGCACCATGCCTAGCCTCATGATCTGCTGCTTCTCCTGGTGGACAGCACGCAATTCTGGGAAACCTGCCAATTTTTTTTAGTCTTAAATTATAAAGAGTTGCTTTCTGCTGGCTCTTAGGTGATACTGGTTTATTCTCTCCTCTGTTTTCTGCCGGCAGATCATTCTGTCTCCTTTCACATAATGTCAAAGCAAAATTTGTACAAGAAGTCTTTTTATTAGATTAATTGACATGGTTGGAAAAAGAACAGACAAGTTCTCAGAGTGTAACAAGAAAAGGACTCTAAGACTTTCTTTTTCCAGTGACTTGAACAAGGGCTTATATGCCAGAACTTGCCTGTTTATCTCCAATTAAATTGAGTGGTTTAATAAAGTAGGTTATATTGACATGTAAATCTTGTTTTGCTTGTATCTTTTAATGGTCTTGGCTTCGTTCATGAACTTAAGCTATGGTCCTCTCAATTCTGTCTCTTTTCAGCTGTCCTGCTGGATTGGAACTCTACAGAAATTCAGAGAATCGTTCTGATCAAGAAAAACAGGTATTTCAAATAGAGAGCTGTTAAGTCTGGTTAAGTGGCAGTAAGCGTTTTCCCTGAAATCGGGCCATATATTTGCCTGGTTAAGGAAAACTTTAGGTATGAAATTAAATATTTAGCTAAAGTATGTCTGCTATGAAAAAAGACGGGGCGGGCAGTAAATACAGAACTTGAGAGGACAGGAAATGGACATTAAACCATTACTCATGGAAGCCTAAATCAATGTCTTTTCCTTCAGCAGCTCAGTTTAACAAGCTCCCAATACCAAGAATCTTTTTCAATAAACAAGCCATTATATGGAAGTCACTTCAGCCATAAATTGTGTCTTTAATTTAATTGAGAAGGACACTTGCACAAGAACGAGGCGTTTGCTCCCAGAAGAAACATGCTTTTAGTGTTCATCCTTCCTTTGAACTCACAATTTTCTACACAAACCCCTGCTGGGAACACTCATGCTTTTTTCAGACTGGGTAATGAATTACCACTCCTTTGCTGCAGATCCCTGCTCCACCTCTCAGCTGGCTGGAGGGATTATGCCTAATGGACTTCCAGCAGACCCAGATGGGTTCATTTAAATACCCAGTGAAGAGTGAGTACAACAAAGTGAAAGGAAAAGGAAAATCCCAAGTGATCCCTCCCACTGATACAGCTGTGGGTCCAGTAATGCCCACTGATGGACAGCGAGCAAGCAGGGGCTGCAATATTGTCACTTGCTTCAGCCAGTGAGCAGCTTTGAAACCTGGAATAATTTGACATGAGCTGTCTGTGGACACTGTCCATGGAGGAGCACACCTCACAGACCCCAAAACGTGTGTTTGGGGGATACCTGATCTAAGCCATGAGCAGAACAACTCATAGGGTTCCTACACCCCATTCCCATTCTTGTAGTAATTAGAAAAGAGAAAAGTATAAAATATTTTATGGGATTATGGGAGTAAATAACTTAAAATAAATTGGGCCAACTCAACCTCTAAATTCCGCTGAATATTGTGCCATTGTAATAAGGGGTACTACAGAAGCTTTTGAATTTTTCAATGGTGCATCAGGAGGTTATTAAACACAACAAAAAAAGCTTCTGAAAACTATTTCCTGTGAAATCGGGTTGAAAGAGAGCTTCATTTTCACAAGTGCAAGAAGGGACTTTTAGTTACAATACCTCATCTTGTTACATTTTGTTCAGAAAGGTTAAAATTTAGATCTCTTCTCATCAAGAGTCCTGGGTGGAAAGCCTCATCAATTTAACGTGTCTAAGTTTAGAAAGAATTCATTTTCCTAATTAAATTGTTATTATTTTTTTGTCCTGTTTTTTTTTTTTTTCAGTCGTTAATCATATAAAGAGGCATTCTGCTTTTCTGAAGCTCTTCATTAAGTACTTTGGTGCATATTGCTATTTAAGTCAGTCAAAATTTATTTCTTCAGAGCATCTAGTCTCATCGTCCATCAAATTATGGTTTTCTTTCAAATGAAGTCAGGTAAGTTCTCTTCCTTTTGTCACTCAGCAGTTACACTATTGTTTACTGCACAGTTCACTACATATTCACTACTTGACCTCGGCATTCCCTCACTGAAACCAAAGGAGTAACACCTTCAGATTCCTTCTGAAACTACTACAGTGCACAAAGGGTACAGACAACTTTCTGCTGTAATCTAAGTAACGATTATTAGTATTATTTATCCTCATATGAAGGAAATCTGTATCTTTCAAGGTATGGCAGAATAACAGCTTGGCCTGCTCAAAAAAATGGAAAAAAAAAACCAAAACTCTGCAGGATAAAAAAAAAGCTTTGTAACAAAACTCAGTGTACATTTTTCTTCTCAGTAGCATGAAATATTCAGCTGGTATTGGCCATTGCTAGTATATGAATTTCAGAAAAGTCTGTAAGCAGAGAAAGTAGCAGCTGATGTATTGAACTATTATGTGATTTTCCATTTTAAATAGAAAACAAATGTTGTGATCAGGAATCACTATATTGACAGAAATCCCTGTTATGTAGCAGAGGGCATGCTTTACTAATATGCCTAACACTATCATGTCAAGTAATTTCAAAATAACTTTTTTCACAAGCTATTTGCAACTTTTCTGAACACATTTATGAGAAAGAATCAATGCTATGGATGTTCACATACTGCTTCAGTAATACCTGATTCACACAAGGGGAAATAAAAACACTGGCAAAAGAGTTACCCCATGAGTCTTCTGGCTGATTTGCAACACTCAACGAAACTAGCGCTTGTGTTTTGCAGGACTGCAAGTGGTTGTGTCCATGGAACAAGATGTTTTAGTGCAACATCTTCTCTAAAATTGTTTGAAGAATTGCTGTTCCCTTACCAGTCATAATTATTCCACAAGAGCAATTCCCACACGCAGTCAATTTTTTCATTTAAATACTTAGCAAAAATAGACTTCAGAGAGCATATGTAGAAAGAAGACTCCATGTCATAACTGGGTAATTACAACATGCCTGAAAGAAATCAGGACAGAACTTGACCTTGGCATTCCCTCACTGAAACCAAAGGGGTAACACCTGACTAAATGTCGAACAAACCTGCCTCAGTGCTCTTACCTGATGCGATCAGCTCCATAGGCCGTGTTAGCAAAGGCAGTGCAATACAACTCAAAATCAGAATTACCAAGTAAACAAATCAATAAAGTGTTACTCTAGATTTTACACTGCATGCAGAGTTGTGGCTTTTTGTGAGGCTCTTAATGGAGTCGTAGTTTCTTCTTTTAGGCTTTGCTTACTATTTTTGAAACAAAACATAGCGCTTCTCTGTACTCTGCCTACGGCCTTTGTCTCCTCTCCTTTTAAACCTCTTTGGTGATGTCTATAGATTACCAGCATAATTTCACTTCATATTTTAAACAAGCAAGCAGCTGTACCTGTCACATTTAATGAAAGTATTTCTAAGAAACTCTATTGTTTACAATGTGTTATTGTCTTCCTGTCAGCAAACAGTTCTAGCATGGTAAACATCTGCCTCTCTACATAATGTTTTAAAATGTTTTCTTAAGGTATCATATTAGTATTTAGTAATATTAATTTTGGGGGGAGAGGGTGTTCAGTCACCACAACTAAACAAAGTTAATTATGCTTTTGTATTTTTCTATTTATTCACAGTTTTGAAAAAAAAAAGCTATGCACCAATATATAATAAAGTAATAGAATGACTTATATTACATTATACCATGTTCAACAATTTATACACTAACGAGTTAATATGTAAATTATTTTATATAGTAAGCAATCATGGCTTCTTCCTCATTTGAATTGTTTTTTGCTAGTGTAGGCTAAGGCTGGTCAGTACCATATAGACAACCAAAGTGTTTACAATGTCCCGTGGAAAGCAAAATAAATAAAAAAAGTTTTGTTTCAGATCAAATCAATGTATTTCCTTTTTTTTTTTCCCCATAACCAAGATGGAGCGGCTAACTTAGTTCTCAGGATCCCCAGAGACCCAGAAAAGTGCTCTGGTGTGGACAATAGCTCTCAGAAACCCCATCAGTGCCAGGAGAGGCAGGGTTCTCAGATGTGCCTGGACTGCCAGCTGCAGAGCTGGGGGGTTAAGCTCTGAGCTTCCACCACCTTGTGAGCTCACTACCAGAAAACTAAGTATGATGTTTCCTTAGTTTTACTCTCTGTCTGCCCATATTCGGGCAAAAGTTTATCAAGAATCAATGCAGTTGAACATTTTAGTCAATTAAAATTATTAGTAGTATTCTGTGACCATAAAACTTCCCCATGATAGATATCTAGCTAGCCCAAATGACAGTGAAATGAGTTGACGGAGATCGTTAGAGGGACACCAAGGAATATAACAAACCAATATGCTATGTGCATACACAAACTTCTTCTGTATTTTAGAAAAAACTTTGCACTGCACTGACGTATCCCCTACTCTGGTTTTCAACCCTCCTTCACTGTTAACATGAAAATTAACTTATTGATACCAAGTTGTTTTTATACCTGGTTAAATGTAGCCAAAAGGGAGAATATTGTGACATACATTAAAAAAAATATAAAAATTATCTTCCTAAAAGTGATCTTTAAGAACTGGTGCAATCTGTTTCCTTTTTTGTAGAAGATTTGTGTTGGCTATCATAAGCACAACAGTACAACGCAGGCAAGGACGGAAGGTGGAATAAGAAAGTGTGTGTGAGAGCTGCAGAAGCAGCAGAAGTGAAGATGCTCCAGCAGCAGAATTGATGAACCATACAGAAGTGTCCACCACCTCTGTATCTTATATAATTTGCACAACAACAGGTCTGAGAAGAGCAGTAACCTTCCTGAAGAGTGGGTGTTCAATGTACGTGTCTTTCTGAGATGGTTCGGCAAAGACTGAGCATTAACAATGTGGGTGAGGTGCAGGGAGTAAAAGAAGCAAAGATCATTAGAATCACACTGCCGGAAAAGAAAACATCTGTGGACATTCTCCCAACTTAGTTTTTGAAAGTCAAGGTCAAAGAATAACTGAAGAACCTGCCCTTGGATTGCTGTTTGTCTTAGTGGCTTATTCATACGATTCATTCAGCTCTTAGTCATACCGGTATCTAACCAATACTGTCGTGCACTTCTAAAAAGTAGAATGGCAGAAATCCCCTTCATATTCCTCCTGGAAACTTCTCTCTGATGCCTAAAAAAGCCCTTCATAGCATTAAGGATACCGGTGGCCTATGACTGCTACTTGTTATATCAAGCATGATAGATTATTTTGCTGTTATTTTGCCATTATTTTGCCCTCACCTCCCCTATTTTCTGCATCCACATGTTGCTTTTTATTATATACTGAGACAACAATGTCTTTGAGGCAACAGCTGCCTTTTTAAATAGATGAGCACGAACCTCGCACAATAACAGCACTGCAGCCTCCACAATTAAAAGTGTGTGCTGGGGAGACAAGACAGTTGCTGCAGGTCCCATGTCTATTATATCATCTGCATGTTACCAACACAAAAAAAAAAAAAATAGCATGAAAGAGAGAAAACTTCCACAAAATGTTGCGTAGAACTGCTGGGGCACGCTTTTGTGGGTATCAGCAGTCCAAGAAAATATCCTTGGAATATCAGAGATATCACCAGGAAGTTCTGTCCTTTGCAGGTGTGCTTAAGGATTCTCCATACACATCATGAAGGCGGCCAAGCAGCTAAGCAAGACAGTAAGATGATTGAGAGTAGTCACCTCAGCTTCATCAGGGGAAGTTAAAGTTATGTTTGACCAAACTGATGACCTTCTACAGTGAAATGACTAGCTTGGTAGATAAGGGGAGAGCAGTGAATACTGTTTACCTGGTCTTCAGTAGGGCCTTTGACACTATCTCCCAGAAGATCCTCTTAGAGAAGCTGTTGATGTATGGGCTGGATCAGCAGTGAGGTGGGTTGAAAACTGGCTAATGACCCAGAGGGTGGTGATGAGTAGCATGAAGTCTAGTCAGAGTTCAGTAATGAGCAGTGTAGCTCCGGAGCCAATACTGGGTCCAGTCCTGTTTAGCATCTTCATTAATGATCTGGATGATGGGCAGAGTGTACCCCGAGGCAGTTTGCAGCTGACACAAAACTGGAAGGACTGGCTGATACAACAGGTGGTCATGCGGTCATCCAGAGGGAGCTGGACAGGCTGGAGAAGAGGGGGCTGACAGGAACCTCAAGCCATTCGACGGGAAGTGCCCAGTCCTGCACCTGAGGAGGAACAACCCCAGGCACCAGGAGGTGAGGCCACAGCTGGAGTCCTCTGTCCTGTTCTGGGTTCCTCAGTACAAGAGAGACATGGACATACTGGAGAGAGTCCAGCAAAGGGCCATGAAGATGATGAAGGGACTGGAGCAGCTCTCCTGTGAGGCGAGGCTGAGACAGCTGCTACTGTTTAGCCCGAAGAAGAGAAGGTACAGGGGGATCTCACTGATGTATACAAGTATCTGAAAGGAAGGTGCAAAGAAGGCAGAGCTAGACTCTTTCTAGTAGTGCAGAGTGACAGAGCAGGAGGCAAGGGGCACAAATTGAAACAAGAGATTTCCTCTGAACATCAGGAAACACTTTTTCACTGTGAAGGTGACCAAGCACTGGCACAGGATGTCCAGAGAGGTTGTGGAGTCTCCATCCTTGAAGACAATAAAAAATGTCTGGACATAGTCCTGGGCAAGTGGCTCTAGGTTACCCTGGTTGATGGGCAGGGGGCTGGACCAGAAGATCTGCAGAGATGCCTTCCAACCTCAACCATTCTATGGTTCTGTGAAGGTGTCCTAAACTTGCATGAAAATCAAGAAGGTTCTTTCACCATGCTTCGAAATTTCATAGCATTTTAGTAGTAATTTGAAGCTCCCCAGTAGGAACAGAAGTCTGATGAGATAATGAGCTTAGAAATAATGGGACCAAAGGAACTAATTTAACCTCAGAGAAATACTATGTGGCAGCTGTGAGAAGAGATTGATTCTAGTATTTGACAGGATCTTTTTATTTTGCATTTTTTTTCTGATTTTATGGTGAAGAACCTACAGCTTGGCTTTGCTGGAATAAGTTTTTATTATTGAAGCTTATTGGGTGCTGGGGCTGATTCCAAACCACTCTGGAAAATATAATAGGACCTACTTCTCAGGAACCAAATCCATATAAAGTGATGTTACATTAAAGTGCTGTTGTAAACAAACTTTTCAATTGCCTGCAGTGCAAGAAAATCCCAGGAACTGGCACCAATTCCTTTTGAGGTTTGTTTGGTGATGGGCAATGTCAAGTATCAAGAAAAAAGAGAATGTGTTTCCTGGCAAGCTTTGACCAGATTGCTTCTGGCATGGAGCAGGCAGCAGAGAGACAATCCATGGTATCAGGGAATCCCATATTGACATGGAAGCTTTCATCTCCAGCACGCTCCATGGGTACTCCTGCAGAAGAAAAATCATAATAAAATCATAATTAAAAAATCATAATAAAAAATCATAATAAAAAATTAAACCAGCTAGATGGATTTAGGATTGTTTAATAATGAAAAAAAACTTGTCAGAGAACTGGGACCGCTTAGTCCTCCTACAAGCAGCCAGGACCCAATTCATTTATTTATTTATTTTTCTTTTGGCAGTTCTGCCATCCGAAGCAGCCGGGGACTGTTGGAGACTAAAACTTGAGCACACCTGAAGGAAGCATCTCTTCTCACTCACTTTCTTCTAATTAATAAGAATTAATTCTTAGTAATTATTAATTATTAAGAATTCTTATTAATTATTAATTATTATTGATATCATTTAATTCATGTCCTTGGGTGGGGGAAGTAGTGAGATGGTGAAGAAGGGTCTTAGGTAGGTTGTTTCTACTGCTTGCTACTGCAAAGGAAAGTCAGTGCAACTGAAAGCATCTCAGCGTTGCCTTTGCCGTGGGGAGTGGCGGCCACACCTCGCCAGGAGGGAGATGGCGGGAGGTGCCATGGGACGGAGGTGTCTGTAGGTGTGAGGGTGCGGGTGTGTGAGAGGGGAGAGGATGTGGGGATGCATCAGGGTGTAGGGCTTGAGGAAGGTGTGGAGGTGGTGGGGTGTGAGGATGTATAAAGGTGTGAAGCTGTAGAAG
>VWZZ01002080.1:93137-108173 GCA_013399095.1 Psophia crepitans | reverse complement strand
GAGCGGCGGCTGCAGCGGCCGCCCGGCTCGGCTCCGCTCCGCTCCCGCCTCAGCCGGGGGAAGACCCCCGCTGCCCGCTCCGCCCCCGACGGCCGGTTGGAGACCGGCAGGGGCAACCCACGTTCATCCCCGCCCCGCAGGTGAGGTCCGGGTGGCGACTTCTCGCCTCCCCTCAGCGTCGTTTGGGGCGGGACGGGGGCTGTCGGTGAGCCCACTACTTCCCGCCGTCTCCCTCAGAGTGCGCGCTCCGGCGGCCGGACCGGCGCCTCCTGAGAGGATCGGTCGGGTGCTGTCAGCGGACGGCAGCGGTCGGAACTTCCAGGCTCTGCCGGTGTGCCCGCCTGTTGGCGGGGCTGTTTCCTGGCTCGGCGCGGGAATGCCCTGCGGGCCGGCAGACCGCTCTCCTCGCCGAGAGCTGCCCGAGGAGCTGCAGGTTAGTCCCTTCCCTTCCCGCCCGGCGAGCGGTTGTGCGGGAGGAGCAGGCGCTGCCCTCGCCCTGCCCCGGCACCTCTGCCCGGTGCCGTGCCGCCTGCTCTTCGCCTTTCCCCACACGAAGGGGGTGGCGCGGGTTTTCTTAAACGCCTTTATAGCACGTCAGGCTGGACGGAATGGTGAGAAAGGGTTCAGGTCGGTGAGTGAAGGTCTGCACATGGGATGCTTGTCTTGCAAAGCGATTCTCTCGGGCTGCTCTCAGTTCAAACACCGCTCTCTTCCTCCTCGCGATTTTTTTTTTTTAAGGGAACAGCCTTTAACATTCTGCTCCTGTAGCAGCCTGACTTTTCCAGCCCGCGCTTGTACCTTTCAGGTGCAGTCTCCGTAACTTCTCTGTGGAGAAGTTGCCTGCCCCTGTGCTTCCAGCTCCCCGCCCAAGAAAAGCGCTAGAGCCGTCAGGTCACAACCCAGGATGCTGAGAAACAAGTGACCAGCAGCACTGCTGCTCATGTAGAGCCCCGGTAAAAACTCTACCCCCCGAGCGCTCACTGCCGTGCCCCAAACGCGCTTTGGCAGCAACTATTGCCATGGGAAACGCCTCCGATTAAGATGCTGTGATAGGAAAAAAGTACTTAGTGAGCTGGCTGGGGGTTTCCAAGCTGTCTTCAAAAGTACAAACGCGGGATCTCCTAAGCGAGAAGACAGGGGAGAAACGTGCAGCCCCTGGCTGTCCTGCAGCCGGACTTGGAAGACAGCGGGGCTGAAGAGACAGGTGCTTCACGGTGGGAGGCTGCACTTCACAGCCCAGGCTTCTGAAACAGGATTCTGGCAACTTGGGGGGGGGGTTTGTTTTCTAATGGTAATTTTTTAATCAAAAGTTACTTTCACATGTGATATATTTTAACAAGTTTATGAGTACGTAGGAAATCTTGTTACACTGACAGAATTTACAGGGTTACTGCGGATAGGAAGAATCACAAAAATAAAGGCTTATGCTGTTCAAGTCTGTAAGCACATCTTTTTTCAGAGATGAGAATCGATGACTTAATTTCAGTGGAATGATTTTAGACTTTCTAAAAACTACTGTGAGAGCTCATTTGTATAACTCTGGGAGCGCTAAGGCACAAAGGGCAGAAAATTTGGGTTTGGCATTGAAAAAGGAGGAGTTTCTTGCAAGAATACTGATTCATAGCGCACTCAGTGAAAATGTTGTTTATATTTGTTTATACATTATAGCATTGAACTCTTCCCCTCCCCTCCAATTTTCTGATTATTTCCGTTGTTAGATGTAAAAAAACACTATAAGAATTTTTCTTAGTCATTAAATGCTTTCACAAATGAAGAAGCAGGAGCTGGAGGAAGAAGTGTTAAAACTTTTTAGTGGCTTTTCTCACTATGACAGCAACAGGATCCACATCAGGATCAGCCTCTGGGTTATCACTCTTAGCTCTTGGCAGCCTGACCTCAGGATAGGACCCAGCACAAATCCACAACAGCAGCTATCTACTTCTTGGAAACAAATCATTGTCAGCTTCAAAAATTGATTTTTCATACTGCAAGGTGCTTTGTGCTACTTCATCTCAGAGCACTTTCCGGGACAATATTGCTTTTTGAAAATAAGATTAAGCTCTTTTGAAGCAGAAAGAGTGTTGTTGCAAATACTATTTGTACAAGAACACCAGAAGTTTGTGAATGATCTGAAAGACCAGTTCATAATTCAGTGTCACACATCAAGTTGTACAGTTCCTCATTCTCTGAACTGCTGCCGTGGCACAAATTTACCTCCACAGCCAGAAAACAGCCGTGTTACTCCTGGCGTCTAAGTAACACAGATAGTGGTTCTGACATCATGATTATTGAGATTTAGGGATGTTTTACAATCCTAATCTGTTCAGTGTCATTTTGTGATAAATTATTAAATAAATTACTCTTCTAGGGGATCTGCTTAACTGTGGTCTTCAAAATAGCTGTGGGCTTTTTGAGCAGGCTGTACCCAGTCCTGCTGTGGCACATGTATTTCCACAGAGCCAGTGTAAGTGTGGGTCTTATGAAAGTCCAGCTGCACTTTGTTCCCACAGGGCACTTTTAGGATGCTGCAGCCCCAAGTGCATTCTCCTATAACTAATAGATTCTTCAGTTGAAATCATGGCTATCTTTATCCAGCGTTTGGGAATGTATTCTGCACTTTATCATTCCAGTTACAGACCTGTGACACTTCCTTTTAATCAAGTTGTATCCAATTCTGAAGTATTTGTGGATTTTTATTCCCTGCTTTCTATTTCTTTTTTTGCTTTCCTTTTCCCTCACTGTCATCTTTTCCTTTGCAGTGCAAAGTGTAGATCAACCTATAAATAACGTGGCTGGACATTAGCAGCGCTGGTTCTTGTGCCCCTTCTTTCAGGGATTAGCCAACCTGCTTCGCAAACCTGACAGTCCCAGCCTGCAGGTACGATCAGTTGGGATTCTGAAATTAAATTTATTAGTCTCTACTGGTTCTGGTAGATCTCAGGCATGCTGGAACTGCTGACCTGCCTGCACAAAAATGTCTTGGGCTTTCTCCAGGTCAGGTTCAGACAATATGCTGTCTGCATAGTCTACTCCAAGCAGACTAGCCTTCCTCTACCCTCAATCAGGTTGATTGTCCTGGTAAAGTCTACACAGACAGTGATTTTAAGCAACTCAATTAAATGCCAGGAAAACAATCCCGTTTTTAGCATTGACCTGCTGCATGACTTTAGCTTTCTTCTCTTTCTGTGCCTGTTAATATTTGACATTCTCTTGGCCATAAAAGTTATTTCTGTAGATGAGAAGACATGTGTAAGAAGTGTTGAGGGTCGTCACTTTAGTACAGCAAGCAGTTAAGTGTCAGAAGACCTTCAGATAAATATGAAAGAACTGTAAAATCACCTAGGAGTTCCAGGTAGGTCAAAACCAAGGGAGAACGCAGGCAGAATTTCAGTAGGCATGCTAGCTAAAAGATATTTCTCTTTAGTTTGTTTCTGGAAACCTAAATGCATGAATAAATTGGATAATTTCTTATAAAATACTCAATAATAATATTGAATGTATTCATTGTCTAAAATACGCATTTTATAATAATAATTTGCACATCAATGAAAGCTGAGATAGACGCTACTGAATCATGTACTTTCAGTATAATGGAATGAATCCTTAAAGTCATTTCAATGCAACTACATTTTAAAAATTATTTATCAAGATGGTGGGAGGAAACCCCAAAAATCAGTCAAAAGAAGGTGATAGTACAACAGCAGTGTCCCTATTGGTACCAGTGATCAAAAATGGAATGTTTATTTGGACAGAGAAGTTCTGGCCCTCGTTCATCCCCTTTAACTTCTCAGAGCAGGACTTCAGTCCTAGATACACAGTGGACAGTCTGTGAGGGCCATGCGCTCAGACAACGCTACCAAAGGTGAACTGGTTCATCTCTTGCGTTTGTCTCGTGTTTTGGGTTCCCCCCCCCGCCCCGACACATCAAGCATTATGAGGTACCTTACCCAAACATGTTATGCATGACCATTATTACCCTATGTCAGCAAAACCCAACTATATTGCATAATAGTGAAATACTTAATTAACATCTTGCATGTATTAACTGTTGTCATTGTGACTGATAAGCCACAGAATGTTGCTGTTCAGCAAAAGCAGCTGTAGCTGCAAAGCACAATGCTACGGAGTGAAATAAATGGGGGAGGGAGGAAATTGGTGATAAAGAATGTAATGTATATTTCAGCTGACTGTTTGTTTGTTTAACTTTTGGAGCAAACTGCATTGATACCATCCTTTGATTTTGGAATTCAAAGTGAAGCTCCAATATCGAAGAAAGAGTGAAAATACTACTCTTCAGTTATTCACCAGAACGTTACTAGTGCTTTCAATGGTAAATAAAAATAAGAATTCTGATAATTTCCTTTGCAGTTAAACTAATCAAATATTTTTCTTTCTCTAGAAATATACTGTAAATAAGTAAATGTAATTTTCATATCTATGTTTAATCTTGTCTTGGAATTGTATTGCTCTTCTAACTGTTAATTATTGATTTATTTTTTTTTTTCTCTAAAGGTTTTCCCTACTCCTGGGTAAGCAAACACATGAAAGACATAAAAGTAATTTAATTGTATTGTTTGTATGTATGCAGGTGTACAATCACACAAGACCTTCCATTATTTATACCACATTAAGCTCTTTTTTTTTTTTTTATGATACTAGATTTTCTTTGGTGCTATCAAGTATTTGGTTTGTTTTAGAGGTGATACTTTTGCCAGGTACTGAACTCCTCTCAGCCTGCTCATCCCCATGAGGAGTAGGACAGGCACCACTTTGTTTATGCGTTTTACTCAGACTAGAATGTTTTCCAAGCAGCATAAGGAAGGTAGTGTACTTCCACAAATGTAATTACTTTTACAATAGACATTAATTTTCCAGCCATTTAACAGTTTCTTCTTAGATAAAAAATACTTTATTATGCTTGCTTGTTTATTAGGACTTAAGAATTTTTTCTCATTAATTTCTAGACATATAACGTTGTTTTATGAGAAAGAATAAGTGAATGTGATACAGTACTTCACATGACTGAAAATACGCTGCAGGATTCATTCAGTTCTTGTTTCTTGCACTGACTCAAATCAGGAGTGGTACAACTGTAGCACAGCCACTTGGGTGTTGTCAGTATAAACACATTAAAGTGTAGAGAATTAAACTTGTTTGGGTTTTTTCGTTGTTGGTTTGTTTTTTTTTTCCAGCTTCTTTGGTAGCATGTGACAAAAGCGAGAACAGTCCAGAAAAGAGGAAAAGGAAGGGGAGAAAAAAAAAGGAAAAAAAATATGTGACTTCATGCTTTAAGCATTTATAAATGTTATATATCCAAATATTATTTTAAATTTATAATGTGTTTTTTGAAGTCTAGGAGGTGGGAATATTTTTTTTTTCCACCCCTTATCTTCTTACTCTTGTCACAAAGTATTTACTGGAGCAATTCATACAGTAGCTAAATTTTTTTTCTTTTTTTTTTTTTTTAAATATAAACAGGANTTTTTTTTTGTGGAGGGGGATGGAACTCTTTGCTTTCTCTGAAAACCAGTTATTCTTTCCAGCCACTAGGAGGGTGTGAGTGAGACAAGTGCGATGACCGAAACACCGGAGGGGATTTCCCTGATCAAAGCAGTCTATCAATGCCGCCTTCGCCTCGCCAGACTATTGGTAGAGGGTGGTGCCTACATCAACGAGAGCAATGACAGAGGTGAAACCCCTTTAATGGTTGCTTGTAAGACACAACACGTGGACGCCCAAAGTGCCAGCAAGGCAAAGATGGTTAAATACCTACTGGAAAACAAAGCTGATCCGAACATACAGGACAAATCTGGAAAGACAGCCTTGATGCACGCTTGCCTTGAAAACGCAGGACCTGAAGTGGTATCTCTGCTACTGAACAGGGGAGCTGACCCAACCCTGCAAGATCACTCCGACTGCTCTGCGCTTATGTATGCAATAAACTCTGAAGACAAAGAGACGCTGGAAGTTCTTTTTAATGCCTGCAGGGAGCAAGGAAAAGAGGTCATCATCATCACAATACACAAGTCCCTGTCGGGAAGGCTGAAAACGAAGCAGTACTTAAACATGCCTCCTGAAGACTTGGAGGAATGCTATTGCGCAATTGCTTGCACTTCCCCATCCCAAATAGAGTTGAAAACGTCTTACTCCCCAGATGCAAGTGCAAATGAAGCATTTAAGGCATTCTTCAGCTTTAAAGAGCTGGATCCTGCAAGAAAAGTGGACAACTCATCTCAAACAGTTTCATCAAAGAGAAAATCCAGCTCCAGCAAACCAGGGTCCCAGCTGGCACAAACGCAGTGGTTACACACTGAGCCTTGGATAAAGACCTTTCCGTCAATGTTCCACCAGAATAAAATTGCCTCTTTAGAAGAACTTCATGCTATTGCTCCAAAAGAAGAGATGTCCTTTAAAATCAGTGGCCTTGGCTCACCAAACAGATTCATCACCAGGCACCAAAGTATTGACATAAAAGACACATCTCATTTATTGAAAACCTTTGATCAAAGTGGATCAAGCAAATTATCAGATGATGAGATAAACTCCCAGACTCCTTACGCTGACAAGAAATATAATCCCAGTGGAATTCTTGGGGGTCAGGATGCCAGTTTGGGACAAATCAGCTTTATTTCAAACATCAGAAGTAATATCGAGAAAAGAAATCTAGCAGCAACTCACTACAGCTCTGATTATCAGTCAACTACTGATCTGAGACATGCTGCTGCAGAAGACAGTAAGTCAGTGACAGGGAAGGAAAAGATTTTTTCTCCACCTCACTCTTTGTTACCAAGTTCTAGAGAAGTAGTGGAGAGCATGCCTCTTTTTACTCTGAGTAAGAGAAATCAAGCTTTGCTAGAAAGATGGGATTCAGGAGCTTTGTTGTTTGATCATGCTACTCAGACAAGACCAGGTTTTCTTCCACCACTGAATGTGAATCCTCACGCCCCAATTCCAGATACTACTTTCATGAACAGGGCTCCTGGAATGATTTCTTGTGGACAAAAGCAGTCGGTACCAGCAGCAACTGCTTTCCCTACAGAGACGGAAAATAAGAAAGCATTAGTAAGGAAGCAGTCATTACACAGTGAGCAGATTAAGTAATTAATGAATTTTTAACAGAGGATTGAAAGGTTAAAAAACTGTTATGATATGTATATATTCACTGCACTACCTGACTGTAACTATACACACCACAAAAGACAGCAGTTCTGTGATGTAAGGCTCTCTGCCTTGGAATGAGTTAAATAGCTGAGAGACTACATGAAAAGATGTACTTAAGGAATGATGCTACCTTCTGCAAACTGAGGAATATTTATTATAGTGTTCCCATAATGTTTTCAAATTCAGGTCGCAGAGCTGCATTGCATGCGTAGCTCTGCCCAAGGAATTCCAGCTAAAGACTGGGAGCCTGCTTTAGACACCTGGCTGCCTACTGCAAGTCAGTGTCATACAGAGCACCAGAGAGCTCCAGTTCAGCACACGACGCCTGGGACCCAAGTCGAGATGCCAGCACAGTGAGCAAGAAGTCCTGAATAATCTCATGTGAAATGACCAAACTCTGCTCGCACTGACAAGCAGGCATGCCAATCAACTTGGGCTTCTCGAGCTGCTGAAATATGCTCATTTAAAAAGAGGAAGGGTATGGGGAGGCAGAGGCCGTATCTAAACCAGGGTCAGTTACTTTCCATAGTTCCAAACTCCCAAAAAACTGAGGTCTTTCTCCCCAGTCACAAGCTTGGGTTTCTTTTCAAGATAGGAGACAGGTGGTTAGGACACATCCAGCTGTTGTCTTGGTCATTGAGGACACATGTTCTTGGGAGCAGGGAAGAGCTCTGTCCTCCTGCTCAGCCTGTGGTGGGGTGACCCATGCTGGAGGCCAGGCACCCCCCAAGCCGCTCTGTCACTGCCCTCCTCAGCTGGGCAGGGAGAGAAAATAGAACGAAAGGCGCCTGGGTGGAGATAAGGGCAGGGAGAGATCACTCGCCTGGTACCGTCACGGGCAAAACAGACTCGACTCAGAAATTCATCTAATTTCTTACCAAGCAAATAACAGTCGCGTAATGAGCACTAAAACGAAATCTTAAGCCCCCTCCCCCTACCTCTCCCTTCTTCTTGGGAGACTTTAACTTCACTCCTCATCTCTCTCTGTCCTTCCCCCCCAGTGGCACAGGGGGTTGGGGATGAGGGTTGTGGTCCATCCATTGCACGGCATCTCTGCCGCCCCTTCCCCCTCAGGGCAGGACTCCTCACACTGTTCCCCTGCTCCAGCCTGGGGTCCCTCCCACGGCAGACAGTCCTCCACCAACTTCTCCAGCGTGAGTCATTCCCATGGACTGCAGTTCTTCACCAACTGCTCCAGCGTGGGTCCCCCACGGGGTCACAAGTCCTGCCAGAAAACCTTCTCCAGCATGGGCTCCTCTCTTCATGGGGCCATAGGTCCTGCCAGGAGCCTGCTCCAGCACGGGCTTATCCCCCAGGTCACAGCCTCCTTTGGAGGCATCCTTCTGCTCCAGCATAGGATCCTCCATGGACTGCAGGTGGAATCTCTGCTCCACCACAGACCTCCATGGGCTGCAGAGGAACAGCCTGCCTCACCATGGTCTCATGGTCTTCTCCAGGGGAATCTGCTCCAGCACTTGGAGCACCTCCTGCCCCTACTTCCATACTGACCTTGGTGTTGGCACAGTTACTTCTCTCATACCTTCTCACTCCTCTCTCTCACTGCAAAAGCTACTGCTCCTTTCCACTCCCCCACCCCCTTTTTCCTCCTTTTCTCTGTTACCCGGGGCACTACCTCGGCACTGCTCAGCCTTGGCCAGCAGTGGGTCCATCTTGGAGCCGGCTGGCATTGGCTCTGTCAGACACAGGTGAAGCTTCTAGCAGCTTCTCGCAGAAGACACCCCTGTAGCTACCCCTATCCTCACCTCCCCACCCCTTCCCGTCCCAAAACCTTGCCATGCAAACCCAAAAAACAGACCTAAAAACCTAATCTGTAGCTATGCTACTAACGGGGAAGATGAAAGTCTTCAGTTTGCCTAACTTGACTGAATCTCTTACAGATGGGAAACACTCCTTTGCCTCCAAGCTATTGCCTATTTTCAAGCATCTCTAGCTAAACGCTACCCTTCCTTCCCATTTATGGTATTGTGATTCCAAACAGCTTGCTTTCTCTTTGTGCATATGCCATAGATACTTGATTTCTGCTATTGCATTCAGCATTTATAACTCATCATCTAAAGACCGATAAATATTGAATGTGTTATGTCGTAATTTACAGAAATTGTATTGAAATTGTGTGTGTATAATGTGAATGTCTGTATTTTGGAATGCAGTACTTTATTCTGAAACTACACAGTGAGTGCTATCTGCCTTCTTGCAGCTTCAGTCAAAATTCACCCAGGCATTGCCTAACGAATAACCGTAATGTTGTTTAGCTGTGCTCTTCGTATAAGACAATTTCAAACGGATGATAAACCTACAGTCCCTGTAAATACCTTTTTATGTAAAAATAAAAAATGTCCAAAAGCTCTTAATATGCATACTTTGAAGAAGGGAATGTTTGACATCTGGAATGTAGAGCAGTACAGTATATCAAGTGCTGACCTGAAGCTACAAGTTTAAATCTTGTAATCAATTTTGCAGAAAAATCTCTCCAATCTCTTGTGATGGCTGCCATAAGGCAGACAAACTCACCACTAATTCTCAAAGGTAGCTAGAATAAGCAGCAACGCAAATTCGTATCACAATTGTCAAAATTAATTCTTCCCCACAAAATACAGGTATTGAAAGCCACGGTGTCCTTTGCCCCCCTCCCGTCACAGCTCTGCTACCCTGGGACGCGAAGCATTCTGGTGGCAGCTAGGAAGACCCATAACGAGCTGCACCACGCTATCACATCTGACTTACTCGCATATGATCGTTACACTTGTTTAGCTTCTCGTTCCTCAAGAGGAATCAGTATCCAACACAAAAATGTTAATTTTTTTAACTAGAGATGGACTATTCAGGCACTGAAAGACTCTTGGTCATTTCTGGATTGGGTGGCAAACTCATCTCTGCACATACTCAAACATGCAGTTTTCACTACATTAGAAAAAAAACAAACCAAAACAAAAAAACCAAACACCACCAAAGCTTGCACGTTAAGCATTCAAAAAATGAGAAAGCTCCAAAAGTGAGGTTATGTAGATTTTAGGAGCTATTAAATACCAGTGGAAACACAGTGAAGGAGTAGTTGGTTTCATTCAGGTTCTGCCTCTTACTTCAGGAGATGTTGCTGGAACAGCACCTTCATATACCAGGTAGAAAGAAAGATTACACAGAAACCTTCTTAAGGCAGAGAAATTACATGGAACAACCTATGTCAGTATTAAATTACTCACTAGGCACAAATTGGTCCCTACACACTCGATATTCAGATACAATATCCTTTTCAAATGACATTATAAATGGAAACAACGATTTTTAGTCTTTTAATCTCATAATGTTGTTAAATATTTGAAGCTAAAAATGTATCTTTAAAAAAATATTGTTTTTAAAGAAAAAAACTAACAGATCAGATGTTCTAACTGGTGTCTTTGCTGAAAGTGTAAGTCTTGATTTCTGCCATATTGAGTGTAAAATTAACTACATATATGGGACTACTGCTCCATCAATTGAAACTATATTTTTCATAAACTGTTCAAAGTAGGAAAATGGCAAATGCCTTGGTAAGTGAAGTTCTGTAGTGTTGCCAGTATTTTGTGCTTAATTTTGATGCAGAAATAATGTGAAAAGTGAACATTAATGTTTACTGTTCCATCAATGTTACAAGCGACCTTCAAGTGAAAAACAACTCAATTGTGTTCTCTTGATGTTGTAATGATGCATAAATAAAAGTTATTTTTTCCCCCATTCAGGGAATATGGAAGTAGATGCATTGTTTTATTCACCACTCAGGAGATGCTGAGTCCTGACCAAAGGTACTCACTCTTGAGCGTTTCTCAGCCTGCCTCTACACAGGAAAACTGGAACAGTTAATTCGACGTAATCCGACACAGCTAAATTTGTACAAAGTATGGTTTGAAAGAGGCTCTTTCAGTCTAGGTTACTGGGGTTCCACTTCAGTGGAGGTACATTTCTGCCATCTTTGAAGTCTTAATCCTTGTCATTTTCCAGTCACCAATAAAGCAAAGAATGGGAAGCAAGACCTGAATTTCGTTAGAAATGAAATTAATTAAATTCCCTCTGAAACATCAAAATTTAGAAACAACAAAATACCAGTCAGGTATTCTTTATGCATCTTGATAAAGAAAACACCACAAGCTGTAACTTTTTCCATGCTAATTTTCTTTGAAGAGTTGTGGCTTCCCGTCCGGAGAGAACCATTTGGACTCGTTCTCACACCTTATAGTAGAAAACTAGTGAAGCTCGTCCACTTACAGAAAAATAAATGGCGTAAAATCCTTAAGCATTTAAACTATATAAAATGGAAATGACCTTTCTGTGAGCAAGCACTCCTGTCGACATAAGTTACAGCTCTCAATAAAACACACTACCTATGAGATTACTGATGTCAAATCTATCTGCTACGTTTAGAAAGGTGAAAAAACTTTTTTTCTTTTTACTTTTGGTTTTCATTTTCCCTGCAAAATGCTGTGAAATCACACAATGAAAGTAACTTCTAGACAAATAGTAGTGGCCTTCACAAAAAACGGTGATCGTCTAAAAAACTTCATTTTTTGGTTTAAGAAATTTAGGAATAGCAGATCACTACACAAGAATAACGCTAAAAAGCAGTTTTCAAAGCTGTGTATAAGCATTAAAATACAGTTTTCAAAATATCCTCTGCACTTTTTGTTTGGTTTTGCTTTACGGAGAAAGGCATTTGGAGTTGCTTCGTTTTGATTTTTGTCTTTTACAATTATGCAGCACTTCCAAAAGAATACTGCCATGATTTGATGCAGCTACACAAGAAAAATGTTAAACTAAACCAGTCATTAAATTCCTCTTTTTCTCATCAATCCTTAATAAGACCTTCATCTTTCTACATCTGTTATGCACTACAACTAATTGATTTTCCAACTAAAATCAGGTATTTATAAATTAATGGATTCTTACATTAGTAAATCATTACTCCATTAGCTGGCCATTTCGTTCGCGTAACAAGAGCTTGCCTTGTTACAGAAAGGCTAACACCAATCATAAGTAACGGTCCTACAAAACCCATTCACACTGTATTCATAAAAGGGGCAAGGGGCAAGGTTTTTTTTAAATTAATGTTGAAATCCAGAATTCAAGGGAGGAATGCCTGTTGTAAAGTATTTCCTGGCCAGACATTTTCACCTGGCAGTATTACTGGCACTGCAATACCTTCGAGGAAATCAGGTTTGACAAGGATGCAGCTTCGGAAAACTCAGTTGTTTTTTCCCCAGAGGGAAAGGGATAAAACTCCAATTTCTATGACTAATTGTTCTGAAAAAATACCTGGCTATTAATCCTTTAAAATCTCCTTTACATAAATTAACTTCAATAAATTGAACGTATGTAAATAAATATATATAAAAATAAACCCAAAATTCCTGTCTTTGAAGGACATGTGTTCCCCTGGCCAATGATGTGCATAGCTGGTTGAAAGCAAGCACAGACTTCGTAGGAATGTCCTTGACTTCAACACTTCACACAATTAAAACATAACCCTGCTTTTTTTGCTGGTACAGAATGGGCAACAGAATCTGAGGATTTCAATTAGGGACTGAGGCACTCTAAGGATAGGAGCACTTAAATTAATTTGTACAAATTCTTAAACAAATTCCTTGTAAGTATCTGTTAAAGCTCAACAAAGATGAAAGTAAGGTCGTAATAACCAAAGTATTATGAATTCAAACTCCTTTTGCATCCATATTAATCCTCCATGGCAGGAGGCACTATGCAGCAGCTGAAATGTGTCATTAAATCATTAAAATCTAGGGTGAGAAGAACCTCTGGAGGTCTGATGCAACTCCCAGCTCAAAGCAGGCCTTGCCTCAGCCATACTGCTCCTCCAAGCTGGGATCTGGGAAGCCAAGGTGCTGACAGGTCCACGCTTAACGAAGCACCAGAAGACCCAGAGTTATCAACATGAAGTCAAAACCACAATTTTAAATTTAACCATAAAGATGGCATCTCCTGTGCTAGCACCACACTGTAGATCTCTTAATTCAGAGATGTAGTCCCAAGCAGGAAAAAAACAAATTTAGGTCCAGCCATTTAAATATGCTAAAAGATCTTCAACTGGACAGTGAAGTTTTTTTTTTTTTTTTTAGAATAGCATACAGTCCCATTTATCCCCAAATTTCTGAAATCCAGATGCATGCTGATGAACTGCAGTTGATTCCTACATTTTTTCCTGGAAGGCATCAGCCAGTGATTCTGAACACCTTCATGAGCTGGCACAGATGGTAAGAGTTACAGCCTTCTCGCTCCAAAATCAGACCGTTTTACAAATATGAACTTGACCTCTACATACACTTAATAAACACAATAATAGGAATGCCTTTTAAAAACACATTTTAATTCTGCTTGGATGGTTTCCCACTGAGATTATGAAATTGCATATGCAATTTCTTTTTCTGCTACAGTAAAGAGAGGAATCACAATAAGGCAATGAAAACAACACCTATAATGGCAGATGACTGACAATTTTAAGAGAACCAAGCCAGAGTAGAATATTAAAAAACAACATACAATAGCAAAAAAAAATAAAATTAGATGCTCAAAAATTCAGAAGATGATAGAGTATACTCTGAATTTTACTGGAAGCATGATAAAAAATAATGCTGTTTTGTTATGGGTTTTAATGACCAAGCTCTGCTGTGGCAGTCTGAGATGTTATCCCCATCTGCTCACCGTACCAATCTGCCAGAAGTTACTGTGGCTGCGTGAGGGACCACAGACCTTCATGTCCCAGTGCAACATGGAGTAACTGCACTGTGGAGCAAGTATTTTCTTCAGCTGTGCTACTAAAAGGGTAATAATGACTTGGGTAGTTTGCAGCAAAGAGATGTACCAGAAGTAGCTAGAGGTGGGTAGTAACATCTTACATCACTGCACAGACCTACACTAAAGGTCACCAAAGCCCTAGAAGAGAGGTAAAGAACTACAGACCTGTACAGCACGCTGGCCTGGATGTCATCTAGCAGCCCTTACTTTTGCACACAGGTTGGTGCAAAATTAATCGATAAAACTCTTGGCAAAGCTGGCAGTAAATATAACAAGTTAATACACTTAAGATAAGACTAGGCATTAGGGAATCACAGAAAATAAACAAACTAAAGAATAAATGTCTATGAGCATCAAAACAGAACAAAATTGGGTTTCCATTAAAATGTGAAGAAATTAAACAGTTTTGTGCTAGAAAAAGGTTTCTAACTAACAAACTTATGGAAAAAGTGTTTCTCTAAAACACTCTAAGACTTCCTAATGTCTTTTCTTGTATTAGTAGTTTTAACCCTATCAAAAGAAATAGCCCTGAAAATTTGTTACAATTTTAAATAAGTTTCAGAACATTGAGATCTAGGGAAAAGTTCCCCCGATTCCTGGATATGATGTAAGATAACAACGCATTAACAGGGTCTCCCCAAGCTTCAAAAACCAAACCAAACCCAAACATTTTTAATTCCCCAACACTGTCATTGCCGTATTTTTTCTTAAAGAAAAGGAAGGACGGGGCCATTTTATCACCAATTTATTAAATTAATTATATTTTCATATTTTATATTAACAGCAAGAGGAAGGCCAGGGAGAACATCCATCCCTTACTGGATGCGTCGGGGAACTTGACTACTGAGGATAAGGAGAAGGCTGAGATTCTCAATGCAGCCTTTGCATCTGTCTTCAGTAGTCAGACCAGTTGTAGTCGGGGTACTCAGCCTCTGGACCTGGACGTCTGGGCCAGAGAGCAGAACAAACCCCCCACGATTCAGGTCGAAACAGTTAGAGATCTCCTGCTTCACCTGGACTGCCACAAGTCCATGGGGCCGGATGGGATCCACCCGAGGGTGCTGAGGGAGCTGGTGG
>VWZZ01002080.1:77230-92300 GCA_013399095.1 Psophia crepitans | reverse complement strand
CAGAGAAGGGCAACGAAACTGGTGAAGGGTCTGGAGCACAGGTCTGATGAGGAGCGGCTGAAGGAACTGGGCTTGTTTAGTCTGGAGAAGAGGAGGCTCAGGGCAGACCTTATTGCCCTCTACAACTACCTGAAAGGGAGTTGTGGCGAGCTGGGGGTCGGCCTCTTCTCGCAGATAACTAGTGACAGGACAAGGGGGAACGGCTGCAAGTTGCGCCAGGGAAGGTTCAGGTTGGAGATGAGGAGAAAATTCTTCTCGGAAAGGGTGGTCGGGCATTGGAACAGGTTGCCCAGGGAGGTGGTGGAGTCACCGTCCCTGAGGCTGTTTAAGGAAAGGTTAGATGTGGTACTTAGGGACGTGGTTTAGTGGGTAATAGGTGGTGGGGGGATGGTTGGACTAGATGATCCTTGAGGTCACTTCCAACCTTAATGATTCTATTCTATTCTATTCTGTGTATTTGACTAGCTCCATCTTCTTTATCACCAGTAACACAAATTCCTGTTGGTGGGCTGCAGAAGTGGAAGTTTATGTAAACCTGACTCTGCACGAGGTAACTGAGATGGTTCCAATTCAGCTGCCTGGGGCTCCTGCACAAAGACTGTCGATATCAAAAAGACAGTGTGCGCCAAGCACTGGAATCAAATTTTTCAGTACCCAAACAATGCAGAGCAAAAATCACAAGTGAAAGCTTTACAATGCCTGGACTCAAATTGTTAAATAGACTTTAATGGACAGTGCAGAAATAAACCTGTGGTAACATTAGCAAATGGCCTGATCAGAGACAACTGGCTGATAAACAAAACATAAAATGCTTTCATTTGCAGGTTTTAAGTGAAGAAAATGACTTTTTTTTTTTCAGTCAGAGCAGGCCAAAACTGAGGAATTCATCAAATGAATGCTGAAGGTGAAGATTGGGCTTTTGAAAAATGTGTCTTTGGGGACATTTTCTTCAATTCCACAGCACATTTAAACAATACAAATTTCAGAAAATCAGCTTCTGTTGTGCTTTCATCAGCATAGTTATATGTTCCTGCAGTATACTATTCAGTAGCTGTGCAGGACTAATGTCAATTCTCTTCTGTAACATGTTAGTTTATCCATTTAGTAAGTTTCATCAAATTCACAGAAAAATACAAAGCTTGAACTACACTTGCAGAAAATTAGAAATGTTTTATTAATCAGTTAACTCACCTGGACATCTGGAACAATACCTAATCCATTAAAGTCAACTAGATTTTTAATGTAACAAAGACAAGTCTAAAAACTTGGCTGAAAGATATCGACAGACACGAGGCAACACTGACAGAGAAAATTATTGCACAAAGAGATTGCAGAATATATAGCTCCTAAACAAAGTTTTACGTACAAGGAATAGATCACTGACAGAAGGTAAAAAACCCCACGAGATCAAAATCAACAAAAAAACCAACCCAACACAGCAACAGTCAGAGTAACACAGAACAGCCACAGATCCCTATTTCCAACAGAGTAAGAAACTGGCTTTCATCTCTCCTTTATTATCTTATTGCCAGCTCCACAGGTAACACTTCCTATACTAGAAGGAAAGCATTTATATGGAGACTGGCATGAAAACAGGGAAAGTAATTCCAATTAATCTATTTACATTCAAGTCAGACCAGACAGATGTAAAGTACCTGAACAACTTTACAGGAAACTGAGAGATCCATGGGTGAAAAAGAATACGTACAGAAATTCAGATACACAGGACAATCCATAGAGAATAAAAAAATTCACCATCTAGTCAAATCCTTCTGTCACGGCAAGAACACTTCATGAACTTCATTCAAAGAACTTTGTTTAATCTAGTTTAACATGTCTTGTTACCTTATTTAATATCTCTAGTAATCTGGATCACGTCTTCTTTTTCTTTTACCCTGTTTATGCATATCCATGTGTATTACTCAGCAGTATTTCTGCAACGGTGTCTGCATCCTTAAAATACTTCCGGCAATTGCTGATGATGTTTTTAAATTAATAGTTTAACCAGTGTTAACAAATTCTAATACTTCAGGTAGGAATTGAAAAGTGGGAAGAAGCTTTCTAAATAACAGAAAGGTTTTCCAGTGTGGATGCAAAAAGGCCTAACCAACTGAAAGACAAAACCCCTCAAGTCAATAAACATAAGTGCCTGCAACAAGGAGCTGAAACAGGTTGAGGAGTCCGTTTCAGTCCTGAACATTTATATAAATTGTGGAAACAAAAGACGATGAGATACTCTTGTCCTTAAATCTATTAGAAGTAAACATATGGCTAGAAAGTATTACTGCTTCTGAATGACCAGCAGTATCTTGAAAAGAAATCTACAGTAAGCCTTAAGCTAAGATGTTCAGTAAGAGTAACACAAAACCCAATGCTCCTCAAAGGCACCTCTCATTCAGTAATGAACACGGCTACAGCGATGTGTCCCTCAAGCTATTTCCTTTATGTCCCTCAAAAGCAAATTCTGTAATTCCAACATCTGCCCGATTCATTTTGGCTAACGCAGCTATGTTGCACTTGATTCCAAAAGCTGGCTGATGTCCCCTAAGTGCTTCTCGTTCAGTGGCATATCCCAGTAAACAATAACCTCTGAATCACACTATCTCCTACCGATTTATTGTATGTACTATAGATTCAAAGAAATGTCTGTAACTTTGGTTTAACTGGAGCTTTGATCATTCACGTATCCTAGGGGGTTACGTGAAAGGGTCATCATCCAGAAAAGGAAACCAAGCGATCAGATCTGCCGGCATGCCTGTTCACGCAGTAGCTCCTGAACTTGTCTTCGTGAAAATGATCTGGGTTAGGAAGGGGTCTCTGAAGCATTTAAAATATTTTCTGTAGTTATGATCAGTTAGGAAATAGTTAATCTCTCTTCCTCCCATGGTACAGCAAAGTGTGGCATGTAAGGCTCAAAGAAACACATGCTATAAAGAACTGAGAGATTAAATCTGTTCAAATCAGATCATGTTGTCACAGTGAACTAAAAAATAAAGCCTTTCTCCCAATTCATTGAAAGAAATCACACTGCCAAACTTGACCTTATGGTGGTTATCGCCATTCATACTGACTGTGTAAATTAAATTAAGTATGCTGCTTAAAAACTAGGTAAGTTTTCGTCTGTATTTGGAAAACATATTTCCTAATTTTACCCAATTTTAGCAGGTGACAAAAATGATGAAAGCTCTACCTCTCAATAATCAAAGAAACATAGAATCACAGAATGGTTTAGGTTGGAAGGGACATCAAAGATCATCTAGTCCCACCCTCTTGCCATGGGGGTTATTAGATAAACTTGGCAAAAGAGCTTGGGTAACAACTGGGAACCTTGAATTTTAACGACTGCATGAAATCACCATATTTCAAGATTCAGGATTAATAAATATAACTAACTTTTCTATCACAGTTGCACTAATACTATAAAAAAGTTGTATGAACCAAAAAAATGCTGTAATTAACTCTTTAGTAATAACAGCCTGTCCAGTGTTGTGTAAAACATCAAAGTTAAAAAAAGTCACACATGTGAGAGGAATGGGAAAAGGAGGGTGAGAAGATGCCAGGGTAATATCTCCTCACAGAATCAGCTTTCAGTTAGAAGTAAAAATCTTCTTTGTCATTGTGGAAAAAAAAGACACCACCACACAGCATGTATCTCAGTCGGCACAGATTTCAGTATCGGTATTCATTTTAAGGGATGCAGAAGCAAGACAGCCAAAAAATGCTTGAAGTAAGTCGGACTGTTCCTGCAGATGATAAACAGGGTTGTAATGATTTGTTTTTCTCAAACAGAAGCTCAACTTCTGAAAATTTTTGAAATCTTATTCTGAGAGTTAAAAAGATGCACTGTCCAGGAGAATGTAGGAAAAAACTGTACTGTCACAGAAATGTACAATTTTTGCTGTAGGCACTAATCACTGTACAGCTATTTCATTTAGAGCGTCTGCCTTTCAGAAAGATTGCAGCAGAACATTTTGTGTAACTCGTTATACTTAATTTAGTTTCACACTCTGGAAAGAACCACCAACATTATAGCTCTTTTGATGCTGCATCTGATGTATACCTCAATATAATCCATCTATGTGCTTTATGTACAGGACAGGGTTAGTCTTCATTTTGGGGGTTCTGGTTCCCCAGCACCTTCTGCAGTGAAGCTACAACTCCAACTCAGGCTTCTCACAATGCAGGGACTATGCTGCTGATGGCTCAGAAAGCAAGGAGACAAGTCATTGTGTGGAATGCACAACTATGATGTTGCAGAGAAACTGGCTAGTTTCAGTTTGGTAAAAATAACCATTCTTTCTCCTTGGAACATGTAGCATCACAGATCCTACTCTTCACATGTAGCAAACAGCATCTTCTATTGACTAGGAGTGAGAACATTATTAATTGCAATAGCATTAAAAAGGTAGTGCACCAAGATGAGCTACAAAAAAAACCTTTTGGGAACTGCATAGTTCGCTACTTAATACAGTCTCAACTCTTGTCCTCCCCTATAAAAAGCAAAAACAGGCTTTGGTAGAGACTGAGTGTCCCATAGACTTTGTCTTACACAAAAGCAATTAGCAGCAAACTACTTCGGTCCACAACTAACAGATGGGGCCATTCCGCCAATTACATGCTTGCAGGGAAGACGTACTAGTATATTTAAGGAACATCAGTAGCCTTTACTGCCTGTCACTTGCTGAATGAGAGGGAACATGCATATGATGAGTAAGTAACAACTCTGACCTACTAAGGAAGGCATTAAATTTCTATTTGAGAAACCTTTCAATAAAGTGTTATACAAAAACTTCTCCAATAATCACAGCTGTGCTCTACAGAATTCTTTTGGGAAGGAAAATCCATTTCCGTGAACAGGAAATCTTCAAGTTTAAAGAGGCTAAGTATTATAAGGTCAGAGACTGCCTGCTTTGTATTTACCATTCTACTCCTATGGCTTTTTTGAATTCAGAATTGTGTGGCTCCAAGATGTCATAATAAACTCTACTTTTATCAAAGTTTTCTCGAATGTAAAGCAAGTCATCTACAGAATATACATCTTCTTTTCCTGTCCAAACAGTGAGGCTGTACCTATATTAAAAAAAAAAAAAAAAGAGAGAGAGAAAGAGAAAAAAAAGAGTATGTTATCTTATGATAGAGCATGTAAGTCAGAAAGACGTTACACTAATAGGTCCCTAAAAATACCTAGGACTACAATATCTTAACGCTAGGAATGTAATTTAATACCAAAAACCTAATCTCCTTTACATTTCAGAGTTAAGCAACCAAAATTTATGAACTATCAGCATTAACCGTTCTGTATGTCCCTGCCCTCCTCACCCCTCTACATCCAGGCAAGTCATCACCCTCCACCCTGCATTTGTGCTACATCTGACAGCACTGGGAGTCTTTGCAATCTTCTTGTTACCACAGTGACTTGAAGTTACTGGGAAAAGCAACCGCTGGATCAAAATGCTAGCCCAGAAATCAGCATGATCAAATACACTGTAGTTTGCTCACAGGGCGCATGGAATGCTTGGTACAGACCGACTAGCTGAAAAATAGGACTGATTAGTTTTTAAATAAGCCTCTATTTGACTCATGCAAACTAAAATTTGCAGGGGTCTACTCCCTTGACTCATCTTTTTTTTCCTCATTATGGAGATAAGTCACACAATTTGGCTCCAGTCAAGTTCTTGCTTCTAAAGCTAAAAGACTTGTTAGAACTTCCCAAGGAGGACTGCAAAATTTTTAAGATGCATGCTACTACACCATGCAGAGCAATTTCTCTGGAGCCTGGCCTTTGTGTGAACTGTTCCGCCGAACGCGAAAAAATAAAAAAATCTTAGATATCCAGCAAAGAAATTTACCAGGCTCAGAGGCTCAGCATTTAAAGTTTGACAAAACAATAAATGGTTACAAGAGCACTGTAACAGGATATATGAGGCAATCTCGCTTATAAGTAGTTTTCATGCTTTTTCGTACTTCCATGATTTGTCAATGTGATATGTAGTGATATAAGATTAAGTTAATGTATCTCCTGTAATGTATCAGATACACTTTTCTCATTAATTGCATAATTTTATTACATCTCTTTTTAAAACTGAAAAAGTTCAAAATCTCATTTAAAGTTAAAAGCAATACCTCCACAGTCTCCACATGACAAACACTTCATTTTCCTCCTTTGTTTATTAAAACTGTATTAATCTAAAATACAGGTAAATCAGAATTTAGTTGTATGTCAGCAAAACTGGCTCAGGAATTCCTGTCAAAACATGCTACTAAAAAAAAAAATCAGCATATGTATGCTGAGGTTAAAGAGAAAATCTTAATACTTCAGTGGGAGTAAAACTTGCATCCAATGAGGACATATTTGAGAATGGCACAATTCACAGGACTTCTTCTTAACGTAACAATATTTTGAAATAAATTTCCCAATTTAAAATGTTTGATTCTAATTTCTATCTTGTAAATGAGAACAACAGCACTTTGTTTTTCCACCATGTTGTCTCTAACTACTTAGAAATTTTCCAGACAAGTGACTGTCTTAAATTTTTTTTGGGGAGTTTGACTTTGGTTGGTGCTTAAGGAACAACTTTACTGAAGTGTAGAGTCAGTGAAAAAGATGAGGAAATGACAATACGTATGAGGCATGTTTTATTCTCATTCCGTTACATAAAAACATTTTTTTTCTATGTAATTGTTATGGACTTGTAAGAACAATTTTTAAAAGGAAATCTTACTCAGTGTTTGGAAACCACTGAATGTATTTCAAGTACCTAAGCAAAATTAACGTCATAGCAAACTCATTAACCTCCAGCCTAAAAAGCGTATTTGATGTTTTTAGGTCACATTATAAATACCAAAAATATAAATACCAAATCCAATAAAAAGTATATTTAAGTATTTAAATTGAATTAATTCCAAACTGCAACATCAAACTACTTGGTCTATTTAACTACATGAATTTTATAAAGTCTTATGGAAGTGGATTACTAACCTATATAAGATTCATTACCTATAATAATGAACTTTAAAAGAGGCTTTCAGAATTTTATTATTTTATAGAAATGAATAGTAAACACTTTTGTATGACAAAGCAATTTAAGAACTGAATGAGATAAAAAAACCTGAATGGATAAACTAGAAGAAAAAATATTTTCAACTTAATTGGGATAAGTACGTACACATAAATGTGCTGTATTTAATATAAACACTTATGTGCCTTTGTTATAAAGACAACTATGAATAAAGACTCTCAAGCTTACCTATCCGACTGCTGCATTAACCAACACAGTGCAGGCACTGACTGTCGTACTAATGCTGCTCTTACAGGAAAAGTTACAGGCTGGGAAAGTGCATTGCATATCTGGGCCATTTCTTTCACCATCATCCAATCATAGCCTACAATAAGACCATTTGATTAAAAAGAATTCTTCGCAAATACAATCTCTATCAGAATAAAGACACAATGATTTATAGAACGGTTAAGTTGTAAAACAAAACATGAGCAAACTTGGGTTTTGTGAAAGTCACATAATTCTAAACCAAAATAATCAAATCATTATAAGTAAAAAATGTCATTACCCTAGAGAAGAAAAGCAATGCTAACATGCAAAAAAGCCACTGATTTTGAAAATCTTTATTTCCAGTGATTGCAGTGCTATTTTACATATAGCTATGGAATGTGATACTTTACAATGTCCAGGAAATTATACCTTTGCACTCTCTCTAAAAAACAGTGTTACCACTGATGTCAATATGGACAGTGACCCTTTAAAAACAGCTACATATTTTAAAAAATATTTTTAAAAATTTGAATTAATCCAGTAAAAGACTTCTGAGTTGTACAGAAATGAAGTACACAAAACATTTTGTACTGAAGAAAATGATAAAATCAAGCAACCTAAAACACTTGAACAGCCTGCTGTTGAGATTTTTAAAAGCACTAGAACTAGTTAGAATGGTATTTAACTGTTCTCCTACAGGCTACGAAAATTTCAACTTCAGTAACAGCAATTATTATTTTTTTGTCTATTACTCATATGCAATGTAGTGACTGGAAAGACTAAGAAAGCACCAGATCTTAAAAAAAGATTTTGTTCGGCAAACAGCAACTTGTATCAACTTCGTTGAAATCAGTCAAATAAGCTGTTTTCTCATATCTTAAAGTTTACCCATAATTAGCATCACTACAAACTGAAATTTAAAATAAAGTTACATTTATTAAAAACGGTTGCTCAGTACAGTATTTCCAATATGTATTTCCAGCAACATTTTACTGCACTGAAAATACTTAGGAGAAAGCATTATATTTTTAATAAAACAACTGTGTAATATACAACAAAATCCTCAAACACAATACTAAATCTTGCTAATGAATAAGTAGCAGTTTGCAAAGATGTATAATTTTGTCGCTGTAGTCACAGACTATGTTAGGGGGGCTATACTAGGGCACACTAGTGCACTGGAATAAAACACCGTAACAAAGCAGCTATGAGAATTATGAGAGGAAGCTTGTGGAAAGGACTCTGAAATAACAGCTACATGTTCAGGATCTAAATTCAAGTAGGTATTAACAATAAGAAACTTCAATTAGATTCTCAAAACAGATTTTTAAAAAGTTCGAAAATTTATTGTAAAAATTTAATTATTCAACAGAAATGAAATGTTAAAAACAATGTTAACCTGCAACTGGATTTTAGTGATCTACAGCAAAAGCACGTTGATAGCGTTTTAAATTTCCAGCTAGTCTATTCTTCTTCAGGAAATGTGCCAGAATTCTGATTAGCAAACCAATCCTCCTAGGATTCAGGGGGCAGAAGAGCTAAAACAGGGCACAAGCAATTTGACTCCAAAAATTCTTCAATATGTGTGAATGGGTTGAAGGAAAAAATACTGTTTAACAATAAAAATATCAGATTTTTATACTGTTATGCTGCACCTCAGACACGGAACTACTTGCTGTAAAGCATGATCAAATACACACCAACAAAGAAAATAATAATTCTTACATTCACTATTATTTTCAAACTGACCAGGTGGCACATAAGTATTCTGAATCAATTATGAAATGAAATTGAAGGAAATTGACTAGGCAATGTAAGCATTAGGTTTTCTATCTTTACCTTTATTGTGTTTGTCAGGGTGCCAGCCAGTTGTCCAGCCCAGCGATAAGGTTACATTTGGGAAAAATGAAGTTACAGTGCTGAGGAAGCCTTTTGCGTCCACTACAGCATTATTTCCATTAGGTCCTGGTAGGATGTCTGCATTGATCCATACGGGCCATCTCAAATTCTGCTTCACACCTTCAAGAAGTTCCAAGGAAGGCCGCACGGCTTCTAGGCTGTACCAGTAACACATGGATGAGACGACACACCTCACTCAGACAGAGGACAGAAAATGTACAACACATATATAGTTGAATACATTAATGAAACTGTCCCTGTAAGACAGAGAGCAAATACTGAGGACTCCTTCTACCATAAGGTGACTAGTACTGCTGGTATAAATAGCATAAGCCTCTTTTCTCCCTGCTGCCCAGTATGACCTGCTTCATGGCTCTTACCTCAGGGCTCTTCTAACTCCTGACCCATTAAGACTTGGATGTTATTGAACTCTTAGGAAGGATTTTAATTAAGGAAGCCACTGCAGCCTAACACTGTTGTAGTGATTTTTCCCACAGCTCACAAGAGTGGCACAGTAGTAGCAGCATAAAGGTCTGCCCATCAGATGTTCATTCTACAGCTAATTATTAAGATGACTTGAGCAACCAATGTAGCACACCACTTGCAAGCATTCAACAAAGTATCTTAACTCACATATTCTCACTGTTCTTTCAAATAAAAAAAAAAAACCCAAACAACAAGAAGGCCAAAAATAACCTCTCTCTATCCTACCAAAACTTTTTGAAACAGCAGTATGGTGGAAGGAAAGGAAATGTGGAATAAGGACTCAAATGTGAGAAAGAACTTCACAGTGACGGTGATGGAGCACTGGAACAGGCTGCCCAGTGAAGTTGTGGAGTCTCCTTTCTTGGAGATGTTCAAGACCCATCTGGATGCCTACCCATGCAGCCTAGTGTAGGGCACCTGCTTTGGGAGGGGGGTTGGACTCGATGATCTCTAGAGGTTGCTTCCAACCCCTGCCAATCTGTGAGTCTGTGAAAGTGAGTGAATGCCAAGAAAAGACATTTTTTTTTCTCTTGCAGCAAATTAATTAACATTCTATATATCATTCAGAAATTTAAAATCATTATGGTCAGTTGTGTTTTCCTTACTAATAGCAAGGATCTGTGTAACAGCAACTCCTGTGAGTTGTGAAAAGCTCTAAATGAGCTACCTTCTAGCTTTTCCTCAAAAGCTTGCAGTGACCTGATAGAACTGAGCCAGAAGAACACTTTTCATGCTGTTCTGCAGGGTTAGTTTTCCTGTTCAACATCCTAAACTGGTCCCTCTGGGTGTCACAGGAGCACCAAGAAAGGGAACGGGAAGAGAAGGCACTGAGAAGAGCAAGGAAAGGATCACAACCTCTCAGGCTTACATCGACATAAGCCACAGGCTACATGCTCCATGGGTACCTATTTGAAAAACACAGATGATGGTTAACTGCTACCACGTCTTCCCAGTTCCAAGGCTGTCGTATCTCCAGCCTCTTACACCAGTGCTGATGGTTGCCTTAGCAGCAGTGTGTGAGTTCAGGTATATAAAGCGGTAAGACACTGTAACTGTCGTTTTGTAGGGATGGTCCTGTATCAGGTTATTCCCAAACCTGGCTCATAATGAGGACAGATGACTTGTGTCAGGATTTGTGGCCAAAAATGGGAATGGCAGCCATCGATTACATTAGGGTAGCTCTAAAGCCAAGACCCTGAGCTGCCTCTGTTGTTTTCTGTGAAAACTAATTTTTAACATTTTAACTTCTGTATTGTTGAGAAAGCTGCATAATGGCAGGAATTAATCTCAACACATTCAGTCAGTATTGGTTCAAGTCCTCTTAGAAAAGAGCTAGTGATGGCTTGAGTTAACATTACTAGCTTAATTATTTCTCACGTTGTCTCAGGCCAGAACAGTTCTCATTTCCCCACATACAAGGGATTGTCAAAGATGGTGGAATACTGTCCTTTATCTACCAAGTAGAAGATAACGAAAGAGAAAAAAGCCCAAAGCAGCATCTCTTGAAACAAACAAATGGAGGGGAAAAAAAACCAAACCCCCAAAAACCCAAACAGTACTAATCTTATTGCACAGCATTTGGAAAATTCAAGCTTATTGTTGACTCTATGCTGAATGATTCTGGCGTTTCTGAAGTGGGCCTCCGAAGTCCTTCTGCAGAATACATTCATTCCTGCAGATAAAACCAGCAGGAAATGTGACTGTGTTGTCAATCAAACTGACAGAAATATACAAAATATTTCCTTTTAAGCGTTGTTGAAATAATCTTAAAAAATTCAGCAACGGTATCCAGAGAAATATTATCCAGAAGAACATCAAATTCTGTTATCGCTCATTTGACTATATCTGTACTGTGCGCTTTTATTTTTTAAACGCTTATGCAATTAGACTTTTATAATCCAAGATAATTTTCAAAGTTTTTTTAAATCACTGCAGTTGGCTGGAAAATCCTTGTGGAAAAAATATGAGGAAGGTGGTTAAAATGAATTTAAAGAATAATAAAAATAATAAAAAACCCCACCAACAAACAAACCCAGACAGATGTCTGCTTCTCCTGTCCTTCCCCCCGTCTGTCCAGGCAGACATTTACAGATTCTGCTAACAATAAAAGGATTTAGCCTGCCCACAATTTTTGTATTTTCGTGAACTTTCACATGAAAACTGTGATTTTTTACAAAATCAATTTTACAACTATCTGGCTTTTTTTTTTTTTTTTTAGTAGCACACTTAGGCATTGATGAAGCTGGATTCTCCACGTGCTGCAAAAAGAGACATGTACATTCAGACAAAGCTAAAGTTAGGAGTTGCAGATGTGTGTATCTGAAAATTACAGCTCACTTTGAATCCCGTTTCAAACTTTTCAAAGCAATCTCATCGGGTATTTTCCGTTAAAGACAATTAAATAGCTAATAGTTCAAATTCTAAATGAACCTCTGAAAATTTAATTAAGAAGTTAGGCCAAAGAAACTGAATTCTCTTCAATACACATGCACACTACCATACAAAAAGACAAACAACTTTTTTGTCTTACAAACGATGCTGAAGAAACCTACCACATCCTATATGGTATGAGATCAGATATTCAAAGGAGTACACCTAATTTTTTAACTGAGACATCCCCATTAGATTGTTAGTATAGAAGCTGATCAGGGTCAGAATTCTGTGAAAACGAAGATATTCATGCTGGTATGAATATTATTATGAACTTTAGCAGACCTGGAACAGAAGTTGGCTTTTCAGCAAGCTTTTCAGAAGCTCCCTGAAAACCCCTGTCTTTCCCAATTTCTTCGCACAAGCAGAAAACTCACAGCAGCTTCCCAGATAGGCACTATCATTTCAGTTTTCCTGATGGGAAAACTTTGCTCAATAGCAATTTGGTAACAAATTCACTGGATATGAAATCATTATTTGTAGTTCAAAACACTTTTAGAGCTCTTATTCTTGCAGTGCATTCAGTAGTACTGATTATGTTTCACTGCATTTTCTGTTCAGGAAGGAATGCATTGAACTAAATTGCACAATAAGAAAACATTTGGTCTACTGTCACCGAAAGATAGTGCTACCTGAAAAATTGTTAATTACTAAGAATGCAAAAAATATAAGAATATTTTTTCTTGAGATACCTCTTAAAATCCAGCTTGATGCCTTTATTTGTGTTGACAATCTCTTTTAGCCATTCCTGCAATGTGTTGTCACTGTCTGTTTCAGGAGGATGAGCCATGATAGGGTCTCCATTTCCTCCCTTGCCACCACGCAGAAGAACATCTGCTTCTATCATGTGAACATCACCTGTTGGTTTAACAAACGAATGCTCTTAACAGAAGCAAATCCAACAGTTTCAGCATCTGCTTCAGAGTCAGAATTACAGGGCAAAACTTTCTACACCAGACTCTGCATGCTTATTCCACAAAGATCACGGAGTAGAGCTGCTGTCTGTGAAGCAACAGAGATACATTTCTTCGGGTAGTTTAGTCACTAAACTGCAGAAATCTACAAACTCATGAAAACTGTTCTTTGTAGATACATTTGGCCAAGTAATCACAACATTCTTTTTTCAGAGAAACAGCAAAGTGAATATCCAAAATGTGAATCCACTCTTGCTAAATTTCAAATATTCTCCCCTTACAACAAGGTTCCAGACAGAGCCCAGTTTCCAGACAGAGGAAAGGTGCCCAGAAGATTTTAACACTGGCAGAGACTGAGTACTCCCCTTGTCTTGTTCTCAAAACTTATCAACCCATCTCATCCAAACCTTCAAAAAAGTGTCACCCAGCCAGAAACATTTGCCACAAAAATGGTAGCTGAAACACCAGACAAGCGAGTGGAAATCTTAGGAATGCTGCAAGCTCTGGAAACCAGCTTTCTGTAACGAGAAGCATCCGAGAGCCTGGGCAGTGCTGCTAGCTTTGCTGAGAATTCAATATATGCAGTTACTTAGACTGAAATAACAATAAAAAAAAGGTAATTACAGAGTCAATAGAAAGCAAATTACATATAAAATTACATAAATTACATATTTCCCCAATATTCACATCAATTAAATTAAAATTCACAGAAATAAATTGCTCAGAAGCAATCTGAGATACTTAAATCCTCTTGAACAAAACCAGAGGAGAACAGCAGTAATAAAATTGTTCTGTAGAATCCAAGAAATATTACGCAGTGTGTTACATTACACAATTTCAAACTGTCCTAAAAAGACCCAGAAGAAAATCCACCCGTATAGGGTCAAAACTACCTTGGAATCCCTAACTGCTTCTGGAAGACAGGACACGTTTTGCAGTACAGCCCTGACAAAACCGTCACAAGCAGCCATCCCCACAGCACTGCAGACGCTGCTCGACGGGCCAGTGGCCAGAGCAACGCCTGCCTGAGAATCACAGTAGTTTCCCCGTGAGGTTTTGCTACACTGCCTGCTGCCCTTTCAACAGCACTGATACTGAACGGGCTGGAGGGAAGGAAGGAAGGGACAACTGAAGGATTTTTAATCAGGTCATTTCATTTTCTGTTTTCCAGAAGGATCCACAAACAGAAGCGTCAGCACACCAGGAAGGGCAACCTACCACAAGAACGGGGAAAAAGGGGCAACTTGACCGCTGCTGCCCAGGCTGGTCTATCGGGGAGCTGTGGTCTAACCTCAGTACAACCACATCAGAGAAACCAGTTTTACCTGCAGCAGCGTTTTGTGTTCCACTGTGCAAACATACAAACCGAACAACATTCCAGATAAGCTTGAGTGCGTGAAACCAGAAAACTCCTAAATTGTGCCGCTGCGCTACTGGTAGGCAATGAAGGGCTTTGCTAACCTGAAGGCCTGACCTGAGAGAGGGCTTGCGCGCCTGGGAGCTCGCTGTCTTTTTGCAGCTCAGTAAGTTTGCCTAACAAAAGGGTAACGCCTCCAAACCTCGCCCTGCCGGCCTCAGCGATGCTGGACCGGGGCAGAGGGGCAGATGGCCGTCCCGGGATGGCCCTCGCCTCGGACAAACCGGGAGCACCAGACCGCAGGACCCCTCTCTTCGTCAGCCCTTCACGTTAACGCTGCGGCGGCCACCCGAAGGCAGGGCTTGGCTGGCAGCGGCTCGCACTTACTTCTGGCAGCCTCCTCGGCTCGGGCCTTGCTGTTCGCGGCGTGGAACCACCTGATGGCCGCCCCATCTCTCGCTCTGATGCGCTGCGACCTCAGAAAGTGATCCACCGCCCCCACGCTCCAGGCGTCTGTGGCGGCGCGAAGGGAGACATGCCCTCAGCACCACCGCCCGGCGAGACCGGACCCGGGCCCCCCTCCACTGCGGCACCGGGGGCAGAAGCGGCACCGGGGGGAGGTGGGCGGGTGGCGCGGGGGAGAAGGTCGGTCACCGCCGCACAGCTCTTACCCTGCGCCTCGTCCGCCATCGCCTCAACGGCGAGGGGGTGGGTGT
>VWZZ01002080.1:51859-77118 GCA_013399095.1 Psophia crepitans | reverse complement strand
CTTACCCCCTCCGGCCCCGCCCCGACTGCGGCGGGAAAGCGGCTCCCAGAACCCCCAAGGAGCTGCAAACACACCCGCCGAAAAGTTGTCTTCGTTTTAAGTAATAGAGGTAAGATACCAAGGATTTTAGTTAACTTTCTTTATTGATCATTACTCAAAAGGAGTTAGTACAGGGTAAGTGGCAAGAGACGGCTGTTCTCTGGTTACCCCCAAGGGGCACGGGCGAAGCTGCGGTGCCCGGCGGCACCGGGTACCGGCGGTGACGGCCTCCGCCCCGCGGCACGGTCCGTAAGTGCTGCTCAGCCTTTCACCGTGTGCCCTTGTCCGTCCGGCTGCAGCTTCTTCTCGAGCAAGAACGTGTTTTGCTGATACTGGGCATGGTGTGGTTTTCAGCTGTTACCTAGCCTGCAGTTTGTCTAACTTAATTAGCTCAAATGCAGCCTAAACCCTTCTAAAACTGGTATCTTTGAAGCACAAGTAACAGCAGATGAGGTTAAGTTACAAACTGTTTTTGATACAAAAACATTAAATATCCCCTATTAGCATCAAGAAGGCATTTGTTTTAATAGTTTAATTACAAAATTGTACCAGCATTTTTAGTGAAAACAATATAGATCTTGTATATATTTAGTTTTGGTTCTGTTCTTGATAAAGAGTTGTGTGACAGTTACCAAACCTCAATTATGGCTCACTGAACCTCCGTACAAATCACATGCATCACAAATACATAAATAGATCTTAAAGACCCAATATAAAAAAATACATATTATACAAGAACCTCAGGTATACTAAAAATCAACCTGTTCATGGAAATTCACACTTAATACATCAATTCTCCCTGAAAGTAAAGGTGGCTAAGAGGTGGCAAAAGCAGTAGACAGGAGCAGAAAAGATACTGCAGAATTGTGGTCTTACTGCTAGATGTAGACTATGTTAAGGGTAGTGTGGGTTTTTTTATCAATCCTTGAAAGGTCAAATTGTATCAGGACCTCTGAGCACAGAGTAAAGAAAAAAGCAGTGGTATTTATAAAAATAGCATCCATTTAAGTAGATAAAGCCTTATAAATAAAGAAATCAGTTATTCTGTAAAAAAAAATTCAGAGCATATGGTCCTTAAGCACCAGCATAATATCCTAATATTAAGGACTTTGACTACAAAGTCTTCATAAACGCACCAGCAAAATTCTTCCTCATGCTGACCGTGTCAGAAGGTGTGCCCTTGTATTTTGTACTGACACATGAAGTTGCAGTCAGCTACAGAAGATCCCCTATTTGAATCTCAAAAGGCAAGAAAGCAGTTTCTTGCCAGATTCTACTTCAGTGCCTAGCTCATTTGCACATGGAAAGCACGTGCTTTGGAGATCAGAACTAACCATACCAATTTTTAGTGACACATTTATCTGAGGTTCAGAGGCAAGACAGTGTGGCTTGAAGTTACACTACATATAGTAAATGCTACAGCTGTGTAAAGAGGTAACAACACCTGCCCTCTTCTGCACCTGTATTAAGTGTAAATTTTCAGAACTTTAGAAAACATTACAAACTACAATTCTTTTCTGGTAAAGCAACCAATAGAGAGGATTTGAGCGTTTTTAAAAAGAGTTCAAAAAATCTATTAAAACATAACAGGTTTAGAAACTTTAACATTTTTAGTGTTTGTAGCATTGTAACTTTGGTGTTCAGATCTAGCAAATCAATATATCGCCTGTAATCAGCTTCATCAAAACAGATGTTCTACAATGAAAAATACTAATTCCATTTTCAATGGTAGACCTGTAGGATCTGACATTCCACCATGAATCACAGGAATCAGAGCACTGTCTAATTCATTCAGGTAGTTCTGTGGAAGAAGGTGACCTCCAGATCCAGCTAAGTACTCAACCTGGAAGGGAAACATGTTGATATTAACACTTTTTCATTAGTAAGAAAATGCACTTCAGCTAGCATGAAGTGACAAAATAACATTTGAACACTGGCAACTAGATGGATTTTGACGTCAATCATAACTAATTAGGCTTGCCATTGAGAAGTATGCCACATTCCCCCTGGGTTTATAGGGCCAGAAATCCTCTGCATCCCAGACTACTGCAGTCTGATGTCTAAGAATGACCTGATTATATCCTAGTATCACAGTTACTGTTAGATTAACAGATTAATTTCAAAATATTCTGCTGAAAAACTAGATTTTTCACAGGACTGTATTTCCCGCTTCTCTCAAACAAGATAAGAAAGTGTAACACAGAACACCTTCAGAATCAAGGAACTGAACTGTTACACAGTTCTGTAATCTTTTGAGATGCATCATGTCATAAGGACCTTGCCTGCCTTCTCTTCCATCCTCAGCTGGGCAAACCTGTCCTTTTCTGCTGTACAGATTTTTGGTCCAAATATCCCTTAAGAACTACATCAGGGAGCAAAACCAGCAGGAAACTACATACTTCGAGAAAAAGATCAAAAAATTAGCTCTATGATTCTCCAAATTGACTCACCTTGGTGGCAAAGAGTGCTAAGAGTCATAACTAGGGAAGGACTGATAGCTTACTGCAAGCTGCTATTAGGCAATTTGGGCAAAATAAAGAAACAGGACTACTCCTTTGAAGAAAAACTAGTCATTAAGAGAGCTGCTTATGACATTTCATCCTCCGTCTGGAGCTGGGACCGGGCAAAACTGAAACTATTCAGAAAAAGATCCAGGGTCTTTACAAGAGAGAGATTTCATTTGAAATGGAGTGTCTGCAATGGAAGTTGAAAAATTACCATATCTGAGTCAATAGAAACTCTTAGGCCTATCTTAGTCATCCCATTCTTTTTCAAGGCTTTAAGGTGTGGGCAAAGAGCACTACTGCAGGCAACAGCGATCTCTTTAGCAAACTGCTGATGAACAGGAGTGGATAGTTCATGGTCCTTTAGAAAATAGTATACCTGAAATCACAGAAAGGATAAGCACAGCAGCCTGGTTATATTACAAAGTAAGGAAAAGAGTAATTCAGCGTACATATAATGTAGAACAGAGCAAGCTGTAATACTTGTCTGCTTGGCAAAGTATACTAGTATTTCATCTATTCAAAATACTAAAGTAACCATGGGAATACCTGGATTATGTATTTATTATAGAGTTATCCATATTAATAGACTTTTAGGCTTTTTTAGAGGAATAAAATGAAAGTATGTAAACTTATAAAAGAGCTACAGAGAATATTCTGCCTATCAGTATGGCTATACATCAAAAAATTTAGTTCTTTTAGTAGTATCAAGCACTTTACCACTTCACTATAAAAAAGCTGAAGAATGCGATTTACTAACTTCGGTACATTTCATAACTTTTCCTTCTCTTTCGAAGTCTCCAGCATGTGGAATTTTTTCACTCTGAGTTCCTTCCATTGATTTTCCATCAACTGGACTTAAAATTCTATGAAAGACAATAGTATGGTTAATAATTACATTAACATTTTATGATTTAGGTTGAGTAACTTGTATGAAATAATGTTTAGCCATCCGTAATGGCTACTAAACCAGCTTTACAATAAAATATAATATGTCTTGCATCATGAAAATACAAATGCTATAAAAAGAAATATCCTACATAGGGCACAAACAACACTTATTCAATAAAAACCGAACCTTACATGTTGTTTCAGAAGCTATAATGTCACTGTTTGATCTAACTGGTCAGAGAAGCCACAGAAAGAGGCAGACCAAGTCAAACCAGTGGCCTGAGAAACTATTTAAGATGAGACAAGTCCTGAGTGTAATTGAAGTCTGAAGTTACATAGACAAGCATGCAAACCATATCAAATAAAGATCTTTCATATGTCATGTTGCTTTGTTGAATGCTGGCGTTACAAGCAGTGAGTGGCCAAGGGCAGTTCTATATACCTCCAAATCCCCTCACCCCCCAACAAGAAACTTTAAGCGATTAATTGCACCCTCACATGGACTGATTAATGATTTGACAGAAGACTTTCAAAGTAAACTGTAGGGTTCACACACTCTTCCTCACAGCTTCCCCAACAGAGAAAACTGTATTAATTTTCGTGAACTACAAGCAAAATTGTTCTGTTAGTGACATCTAGAGGACTGCAGGTAGTTTACCATTCTATTGCCTTTAAGGTTTTAGCATGGAGTACCATAGATTAATTTCAAGAAATTAAAGGTGGTATAAAGATGCTTGCTTTGGTAATACATTTACCTTTTGTTTGCTTTTTCTTCATTTTCAACCCAACAAATATCTACATATTCTTTTATGTCTCCTGTATCCGTTTTGCCACAAGTTATTTTAAAGTCCTTCTTTTCTCTTAATGCCTGACGTAGACTTTCCATCGTTTCTGGTGTTATTTGTACCATTAGTCCATCTAGAAGAAAACCAGTTAAAATTCCAACTTATCTACAGAAAGAGCAGCACAGCTTTTTAGTAGAATCTTGCCTTAAATTCCAGTGGGACTAACCCTCTTCTACAGCTTGTTAATAAATGCATATCAAATAGACTACATCCCCCAACTACAGCCTCAAGTGTTACGTGAAAGAGGAAGTAATAAAAACCTTTCTTGTCAGCAGGAAATAAAAGCTCAATCTTAGAAGGTTTTTTTGCATTTATGGGTCAATATATGCATTTCATCAATACAGCAATGAAAATAATTCCAGATAGAGGCAGCCATAAAGAAAAGGCTTGCACTGACTAAAGCAAGAAGAATTAAAACTTAGTATGTTTTAAAACAAGTAGGTGAACTAGCATGCATTTTTATATATTTGTTTTCAATAGGTTTTCTACAAATTTAAAAATCCTGAAATGAAAAAGCTTAGCTTACTGATGAACAAAGATCTTGCAACAAACTGCTGCTACTTTTCATTTTTTAAGTTCTCTTAAGGAAAAACTACACAGGACAAAATTCTTACCTTCAACTATACTGGATTTAGCAAAAAATCCTGAAGATGTTTTTAAGGCTCCATTAAACACCACAAAACTTGCACCTGTAACTAATAAAAGTAGGAACAAAGTAAGCACCATGTCTTGTCACTCAGGTTTGTCGTTACTGTCATTTAACTTGCATCTCTTTTTAAAAAGGCAGGTAACAAAGGTACTACTATACTGAAAGTGCTAATAGAAATGCCTTACTGACAGGATGATATGAAACATAACTCTCTAAATAGAGAATTTTTTCCAGTTGGACCTCGGCAAAAAAGACCAGCTTTGTTAACTTATTTTGTGAGTGCATACAGTACCCTTCTAAGATACTGGCAGCAAGCAGTTACAGGCAAGCCAAAAACGCTCCGTGTACAATCAGTAGACACAATCGAAGAAACAGTGGTATGGGGTTTATGTTTTTTTTTTTTTTTCTTCAAAACATACATGCCACTCAAGTTGTAAATTAAATTTATTTACAGAATTTATTCCTAAAGTTTAGATCCATTTCATTTGAAAGAGAAGACGACAGAATTGAATTTCCATGCTACAAATGTTTGCGTAAGTTTGTCATGCACAGTGCTTCAATCAAAAACACTAAGTAACTGTGCTTAATGAATCATAGAATCATAGAATCATTAAGGTTGGAAGAGACCTCAAGGATCATCCAGTCCCACCATGTGTCGTCCCCCCCATTACCCACTAAACCATGTCCTTCAGTACCATGTTTAATCTTTCCTTAAATGAAGCACAAAACATCTCAGGTTGATACTGGAGATAAAGAATATAGTCACATCAATCTAGAACTCCCTCATGAACTAATGGGTCTTGTTGAAAATCACGACTCGTCAGCCCAGACACACTGCTGTGCTCAACAGCTGTATTACTTGCAGAACTGAAAAGATATCTCTGCGGTCTTGGTTCGCTAGGTGTTGCGTAGAGGCACTTGCTGTTACCGCATTTCCATACACTCAGTTACTGAGACTACATGTTTACATATGTAAATATATTGCCCAATTCACACCAATGTTAAATTTTTATTTTGAAATATGTAAAGAATCTGATTATGTCTGAAAATCTAAGTTACGTTAATAACATTCTGGAAACAAAGAGGAAAAAGGTATTAAACACCATTTAATAAAACATTTGTAAGAGGTAGCTAAGTATTGATATAAACCAGCAACATTTTATTTTGCACTTAAATTACTTCCCTGCTTGAATGCTGAACTCTTTGTCTAAACAACTTACTGGGAATATGTATTTTCCTTGCAGTCTAGAAGTGAACTTGCATTTCTGCTCTAGAAATGTGATTTATCTCCACAAGCCAAATTAGGCAGCTTACCTTTCCTAGGATGTCCAGTAGCACTGATTGCTTGTGTGTGATAGAGGCCGTGCTTATTCTGCACACACACTAAGTGAGAATCTGCTTCAGTATTAAAACTTGCTCCAATACTAATTACGTGTTCATTAGAAGAATTTACCACTTTCATTACCTGTAAATACAAAGTTTGTCATTAAACTGAAAAATCTCATTAGGCACTAACTTTAAACACAAGACATAAGAAACATCCAGCTCTCAAAAAACAAATCCCAGGAATTAATCACTTAGTTCCAGGAAGTCTGAACAACATAATTTGCCATGACTAGCTGGAGGAACACTAAGCATGACCAAAACCACTACTTCAGTTGAGAGGGATGAGTAAGTCCAAGTACCTCAGGACAATGCAGAGTATCAGAGTTGTAAGGGTTTTGTTGGTCTTAAGGCTAAAATATGCATTAAGGCTCATGCAGTTTACTATTCAGGGTTGTTTTTTGTTAAAGCTGAAGTAAACAAATTGTAATTAAAACTACACTGGCAAAAAAGATACTTTTTTTAAAGTTTTATACAAAACACCACCATCAGTAAATGTATAAGAGATAATCCTTGAAAATACACGCTAAAAGATTTTGAATGCTAATTTTTCAGCATTTAATAGTTATCCTAAAGCTTGACTTTTCACTCATAATTATCCATCTGCCAGCACATCCAGGAAGAAGGAAATGTGCATTCAGATAATTCATGCCTTCTCTCTCATCACATGCTTACATCAGTTTAAAGTTCAACAGCCTACTGCATAGCAAATAGCGAAATAATCTAGAGAGCTTCTATACAGTGGAGAATTCACCTGCAGAACTGCTTGGAAATAATTACAGGATAAAAATATTACAGCTTCTAAGAACCACTCCTCCATGCTTTTTTTTTTAATTTTTTTTATTAAGAGCTCATGTTGAAAGACTGGTATGATATGAAAAATAAAGACTAAAGGAGTTTGGATTAGAAAACTCATCAACATGGTTTTACTCACCTCATTGTACTTCCTTAGGGGTATTTTAATACAGCTTCTACCCATTTCCACATGAACAAACAGGTTTTCTATGGTATGCAAAGTATATTGATAATTTCTAAGGTCCTAAAACAGCCAAAGTTTTTATGTTAGCAGACAATTAAGTACCATTTTCTCACCTTTTACAACAAGTATTACCTAGATAAAGTACTTTACGAATGTCCCTAAGAGTTCTAAAGAGTAATAACATTAAGGGTGGCTAAAGACTTATTACTTTTTTCCTACAGTGATGCATGTGAAGGGTGCCTTAGTGAATACATTAACCAATTTACAGCATTGACAAAGGAGCTCTAACTACTTACTAGTGGGTTATTTAGACTACGGCTACTTCATGCACACCTTCCCTATCTGAAAGAAAAGCATAGAAGCCATGATCTAGATGAGTTTGTTTCCTGGCTCATACCCTGTCTCCTACAGCTCTACCATCTTGAGTTACACCTTGAATACCACACTGTTTCTCATAACTTTCTCTGACAAAAGTTACCATCTGTTTTATTCCAGAACAACAACATTAGGTATAAAATGATCTCATTGCTTTTTCTAGCTCAGCTGAAAAAGTATTAGAAAAGGCTCTTGTCACCAGCTGAGCCAGATAATTAGTATCTTCCTCCATCAGTACACCTGTTCCACGAAGGGTATTTATGAACATGTCTGACACCGCATTACAAGTTTCAATTGAACTGGCATTGTTTTAGCAATATTGAGGATATACATCAGAGATGTCCCTTCCCTTCATTATTTACCACTACCTCATTCATTTGTGTGGTACTAGATTTTATACAGTCTTTACTTGAGGATTTGCACCACAGGTAGTTAAAAATGTAACATCAAGGCAACACTTTGCAGTTATCTTACAATGATTAAAACTCCTGCATCAGAAGACATAGTCCTGCCAAGGAGCACGTATTCCCACTGCCTGCTCCAAGGTGACACTACAAAATACAGTGATGAAGGAGAATCAAAGTAACTCTAACCCAGCTGAAAAACTTCACAGAAACCCCCTTCATCAGCAGCATCCACCAAGACTCCTCCAAGTCTGAAGATGCAGTTCCACACTGGTACTGGCACTTCATCAATCTGGCAGGAAGTTGGGTCATGGAATTAAAATGTGTTTTTTCTTAATGGAGGAATCTTACACTATTTTTCAGGTGGTGCAAGTCCTCTGACTCCTTACGTAATGACATGGACATCAGCAGTGGCAAAAAGGAAGAGAGGGGCCTAAGACTGCAGTTTCATTCACCTCAGCTATAATGGTCTCTAGACTCTTAAGACAGAATTCAGTGATCACCTACATAATCTGTGCAACTCTTTCCACAACCTTACAGCACTCTTCATCACAGCATTAAGTTCTAAGTATTAGAAGATGATGGTTACTAGTCAGGAATATAGACTTAATGAAGTTTAAATCATATTATTTAGGTAACAGAGAAAAACCTTCCACAGGGAATAGCATGAATTCCAGACCTGACTTACTTCGATGATTTTGCCAAAACCTGAAGTTCTTCACAAAAGAAAGACTGGTTAATTGTGGTAAGGTTTAGTTTGTGTGACAGACTAATTACTGTTACAGTTTGAACACAGCATCTGCCTCTCAAGTCTTCAGATTCAAAAAATGTCAGGTTTAAGACTAGAATTCTTGCACCACAACCTATGCTTGGAAGAGAAAAGTGCAACTGAATAGTGATTACTCCCAGCTTAAACGTAAATGTCAACATTTTTCTCATTCATTTCTTGCTACCAGAACTAATCTGTCACAATATAACATGAAAAAGACAGCTTTCCTAACTCACATATGAATACTCCTTGGTAAGAAAGTTTCAAGTCAGGTGCAGAAAGCCAAAACAATTAGCCCTTTGTAAAAAATAACTCTGTTTTCAAGAATCAGAGATTTGAGGATATTTTACACAATTTAAATTACAACAGGAAAGGCAGAGAATAAAATATTTACTCACAACAAGCAGATTCATAATTGTGTGTCCTATCTCTCCAAAGAGTGGCTTCCGGTTCCTGAAACTTACTACAGGAGTTGGATATGCTAGAGTGGGGGAAGAAAAAAAATGGTCATGTTTACTTAATGGTAAAAACTGCTAATCCAAGTATTTATTTTTATTTACAGCAATAGCCTATGTTTCTTAATTTCAGTATCTGAGCAGACAAAGGAACTAGAGCCCCTGTCTGATTCTCTGTCATGGTTTGTCCTTCAACATTGCATGGTTTCCCTGCCCACAGTTAAATCTTACTGCGATGTCATCACATGGAGTCACTCTCTTAGTGTCAATAATTTTGTGGCAGAGACTTGCTGCTGCTTTCATATGCCTTGTCAGCTGTGTTTCTAACAGCAGGTGACCTGGACAGAAACATCCTGGGTTCAGTCTTGGGAGTCACCAGCGGCGGGAGGGGTTGCAAGGCTTCGTAGTTGCTTGAATAAGAATACCATACAGCTTAACGTCTGCTTCTACATTAAAACTGTAATATGAAGTACGACTTAGTGTAAATAAGCAAGAATACAGTGAGTATGTTCATACAAAGTAACATGCTTTGAAGTCGCATGGCTGCAGCAGGAAACAGATGCAGATGGAAATTCGGGAAGGCAAAGGAGACCACAGACCACAATATGAAGCCATTTGAAAACAAAAGAAGCAGCATAGCAAAGTCAGGATTGTGAGGTCAAAGATACAAAAATGGTTATTAAAAAAAAAAAGGGGGAGAGACACAAGTAGTTTGGTAAGAGAAAGAAGAATGACAAAGATGCTACCACCCTTTCCAACATGCAGACAGACGCCTGGCCAGGAGAGATCCACGACTGACTCAAGAAATCCATAAACAAGTAAGAGACAGATATTATGGACTTGCAGCTTCTACAGTGATAGGTTTATTTATTAAAAATGCATTCAGGCCAGGAAAACTGTATTTTTGAAAATATTTGAAATCCATTCCACTCCAACAACAACTACATGCCGCGCCTTATCTGAGCTTCTGCTCTCTAAATCGTACACAGCAATGCAACAGGAAACAGAACAGCACCCACGTCACTAAATTAAATGCCTGCGCTATTCAAGCAAGTACACAAGCAACTCGAGAAGGTATTTAGGATAGTATCTACTTTCAGATCATGCTCAAGTGAGCTTTATCTGGTCTTCAAGGCAATGGGAATCTGTACACACTTTCCTTTCGTGAGCCTGGAGCACAGTCAACATGAGTCTCATTGGGAGAGCGGAAAATGCTCACTCACATCAGCCTGCAAGAGACTGTGGAAGGTAATTCCCACGTGGAGGTTGTGTCACTGCACACCCTCTGGTGGTGCATGTTTACACGCTTTCCATCCACCTCCCTTTGAAAGAATGCCTCCTGCATTTTTGCAGGCCTACAGATTTCAAATGTATTAATTAGTAAGTTGTCCTTCTAAGTAATGAACACCTTTATTCATTTATGAAGCAGCAAACTTTTGCCAATACACTCAATTTCAGTAACTTAATTCAATAAAACCAATTTGTCAGCATTGTGAATTGGGCTTGTGAACCTCCCTTCAAACCTTTCTCGTAAGACAACACAAATCAGAAATTTTGACACTTTACTAGTGTCAGTTTCGGTTTCTTAGCTTTCTCATTAGCTGGGAAAAAAAAATCATGGAAGCCTAGCAGGACAACATAAATTCCTGGGTCTCAATATGTGGCTTACCATGTATGAAATGGCAGTCTTACACAAGCGTAATATAAAATACTGCAGAGATAATTTTAAATATTTTGCTTGTTTACGAGAGTTGTATTTTCCAAAGAGAATTTTACATTTATACAGCTATTTATAGTGTTAAAACTTACCCCCATATTCTGCTCCCAATCTCAACATTAAACGGATTGGAAAAACTTTTGCCCAAGGTATTTCCAGCTTATGAATGAGAATGCCACAAAGAAAAGGGTTATCTGGTAGAATGTATTCATCAAGTTTCTGAAAAGTTGGTGAAACAAACAGGAATCCTCCATGGTCTTTGTTACTGAGAAAGTTTTCAGTAAAAGTAATGTTTTCCATGTTTCTTATTAACTTTCCTGTAGAAAAACAGAGAGTTTTTGCACATCTGGAGAAGTAATACATTAGTGTCAAGAAAACTATTCTACCCAGTGGTCTCCTACAGACTTGCAAGCCATACAGTGTGTTTCACATCTTCCTGAAAGTCTGACAGACATCTAAATTAATCGATTTAAGTGCTCTATATTTACTAAATAAATGTGCTTGAATATGAGACTATTTTTTTCTAACAAATGCCAAAAATCCTTAAGTGCACAATGTTCCAGCACACACCAATTGATGAGCTTCAGTTAACAGACCTCAAGTATTTACATACGTAAGTGTATTGTACTTCTACAGATGAAGTTCCAGTTGTCCTAAACCACAGATTGAAGGACTTACATCCAGAATCTCTAACACAGAATGACAAGTAACAACAACCCTGCTCCTGCAAACAAGATGTTTACAGAAGTAGATGAAACAAAGAAACTTAAATTCTTTTCTTCCTGTTATTCTAGAACCCAAGGCTAACACTGCAAGGTTTTTCAATAGAGTCATTAGGTACTTAAAATACTGCAAGAAAAATTGCATATCAACTTCCAGCTTTAAAGGCCAGTAAAAAGTTAAGACTTTAAAATTACATACCTTTCATTGCATCCTTATAGATGTCAATAAATAATTTAAATACTTCACTAGGAAAAATCTCCTCATCTGGCAAACACTGCAACAGAATGACAATTTCTGCCTGACCCAAACCATGTAGTCCATTTGTTGAGAAGTACCAGCACTTTTCTGAAGAATCTTTAATTAAAAATACAGATACCACAGTAATGCTGTTTTACAGTCAGAAAAAGGAAGTTGGATTTAATGGGACAGGAAACGTGCACTACTTACAAGTTATTAGCTTGACATTCACAAGAAAGTTTGCATTTAGGATAAAAGTTAATGGATTAAGACCTCCTTCCACAAGGAGCAAGATGACCTGTTGGCGAGATGGACGTTCTTCCACTAGGGGATCTAAATAAATTAACACCCGATTTAGTTCAACATGTCAGCCTATTACCTAAACCAAGAATTACAGATCATAGTATATAAAAGACTGCTCCACCCTCCTATCTTAACAGGGTGGTCATTATTCTCAAAATAACTACAGATCAACCACTGAATAGCTTATGCTAAGATTCAAGGAACACAGAATAAAGTTGTAACAAAGGTGCAAACTGGGGCTACAATTCGTTTGGCAATTAGTGACTAATTGAGTATGCTCTCTCCTCATCCATATACTGTTAGTTACCATCAATGAGGACAGTCACTATTATAACGCATTTAGATGATGGAAGTATTCCTTTTCATTACATATTGATCTTGTTAATAATACGAGTTCAATTATCCAACTATCCAGTGCGCAGCAAATAAATGAGATTAGAACTGTATTAAAATACAAATTATATACACACAAGTTTAGAAATCTTGCATCAAGTTATTAAGTGTTTTCTCAAATTTTACCTTTTCCTTTTTCACCCGCTGCAACCAAAAGTGGTGGCAATTTATCACCATCAGGAACAAGGCTGATCTCTTTACGAACACAGTTTTCAACACCACACAGTGCTCTGTAAGTTGAAGGACTAACAGGCATATCACTTGTATTATGACCAACTGAACTGGAACGAGTCATCTTAGCTTCTGCAGTAGAAGAATACTCTTTAGTCTCCAGAGTTACAGATTTGTAACTATGTACCACCTCACTCTGGCCTGGAATGGCCCACTGTGCATCATCTGAAGAAACAGAAGGGCATAATTCCTCCATTCTTGTGATAAGATCAATTTCTTCCTGAGATTTTGGATTTACATCAGTTAATACATCATCTTCCTCTGGGTTTGCAACCTGTGAAGAAGAAGAAAGAATCTACGCTCTTGTCTCACAACAAGCTAAACTTTCATTATTAGCATTCTAGAAGAAAAAGGAGAAATAAATCTACCTGAAATACTGAGAACGCATTTCCTCTAAACAAGAAGAAAGCCACCAAATCTCTTCCAGATATTCCTCCCCCTCTGCTCCATCTTTAGGAGTTACATTAGGTGAAGATGCAGCATTTATTTGTTTGGTAACACAAAATTCATATCAAAGCACTGTATATTAGTAATTTTAGCATACAACCATCATATGCAACACAATCAACAATAAATCAAAAACCCCTCCAGGAATCTGTTTAATATTACTGCTTTCCCCACTCATAGCTCTTGCACATTGCCATCACTGTAATTTGCCATTATTTGGATCAGCAGTTCAATACTGCAAGTGTATTTCTATTTCTACACTATGTACTAATGGTTGAGTCTAGCATATTTACAGTCTGATTAATTTCTAGTTTGGAGTCAGAGCTATACTGCTGCCTCAGCAAAATGGATGTAACAAACTATGAGCATAGGCACATTAGGATATGCGCTCCGCTTAAAAAAAAAAACAAACCCACAAATCAAGAGGTGCGCTATCATCTTTCAAGTATGTTAGACTTGCATCCTATCTCAGTAGGGAAGACTTTGCATTACAACAAGGCAAAAAACCTAACTACTCTACACTTGCCCTGTAACAGTTATCCTGATATGCCATCAGCTTCCAGCAAATCTCTATTTAACAGAGAATACATGTGCCAGAGAAATAACTAAAAGTCACCAACCCCACAAACAGACAAAAATATGACTACATTGTCCTCTAATAGACTTTTTCCCCATGAATTTGCTTGCTGGTGTCTCATATCAGTTTATAGTTTTGACTTACATAGAACTTTGTGGCAGCACATTCAGGATGCTGAGTTACCTAGTAAAGTACTTCCTTTGCTTTAAAGCTGCAGTATGGTGGTTTTGTTTGAGCTTCTGAAGCTGCACACACAAGCCATCAACCAATTGTCTTCTACTCACTTTGTCATGCTGCTTTTAATTTTAGACATTGCTCATCTTTTCCAAGTGACAATATCCTACTCTTTCCCCAAATGGAAGACATACTATACCTTTGGTTTACTGAAGTGGGTAGAACAAGAGCTGCTAGGTATATTCGAACTCTGGCAGCAGCACTGATGCATTTACAGTCATAGTGATTTTCCAGTTCACTTTCCGTTACCACCCCTTTTTGTCCCATCTCTGGAAACATTCAAGGTCAGGCTGGACAGGGCTCCAAGCAACGTGATGTAGTTGAAGATGTCTCTGCTCACTGCAGGGGGGTTGGACTAGATGACTTTTAAAAGTCCCTTCCAGCCCAAACCATTCTATGGTTCTATGCCACTCATTCACTTTCCCTTTTTAACAACTGCTTAACTATTTTCTTCAGGATGATTGCTGATCATAAATTCTCCTTTTCTGCTAAGTGATACAGTATTAAATGCAATTTCAAAAAGCCCAGCTGATGTCATGCACTCCTTATTCTACATTTAAAGACATAATGGCATTTGTCATTTTAGCATCCGGTTCGTTAATATCAGCAATCTGTCTGCCTTCATTGTCTGAATAACCTGACCTTTTTTTATCATCTGTGATTATGCTGAATAGCACAGAGTTCTGGACAGACAACTGTGGGCCTGAAATCTTCATCCTTTTATCACTTAAATTAGCTATTCAGTTCTATCTTAATGAACTGGAAGGGTTGGTTTTTTTTTTTTTATTTATCTTATTGATGCCTAATTTCTTTTCAAGAGCTCTTTTAATGACCTTTCCTAGAAATACAGGTTTATCAACAATATCAGCATTACCCCTACCATTGCCAACTTCATACAGACTAACAGAAGTGAGAAGCACAATCATCCCTATAAACAACCTTAGCACTTTCTTGCTGCTACTCTGAGTGGATCCTTAGGTCTGGCGTTTCTAGGAAAGCCAGATTCACCTGCAACTTACTGGAGTCTTTCCTTGCTCAAATGAAGTCATATGTGCTATCATGACTTACTATTACCTATTCCTCATGAGTTAATGCTGATTTACATGCTATACACTTGGTAACTGTTCAGATCTTCCATATACAAGTATTTGTTTGGTCATTAGCTTTACTAATTTGTTTTTAAAACTCTTAAACACTGTTACAATCACAGAATTTGTGTTATCACTTGAGACAGGACTTCAGAGCGATGTTTTATTTTCAGGCTCCAGCTGAGGAATCGCTCCAAATTTTTCCACAGCAAACTTATGTCTTTCTTGTTGAGTGCAATGAGTTCAACACCATGAACATGAGCTATTATAAAAAAGCCAACCTCCCACTCAGTTCAATATTAGTTCGCGTTAGAAGCGGTCAGTAGATTTTGTTGCACTATAATGTAGTACTCCAGGTCATTAAACAACTTGTGGTTCATCTAATCCAACAGACAAGCTATAGCAAGTCACTGGAAAAAACCACAAACTTCTACTACAAGCATGTTGTTAATGACAGGTTTCAGAACTATGGCTGAGGTAACTGTCATAAAAGTAGTTAATCAAAGGCTGTGTAGAAAAAAAACCCTTTAACAATTTTTCTGCCATACCATTTTTAAAGTCCACATATGCCCCAAAACAATCATGGTTTCCTTTGAAGTAAGGTCTACAGAATATTCGAATCCAAAGGACTTCACAGCCCTCACAAAAAAAGAAAAAAAAAAAATCAAGTAATTGGCTCAGATTCCAAAAGGTGTGAAGCGGAAGTCGTATAAAGTACATAAGGGGGCCCCAACAATAGCAAAGGTATATTCATGCACCTGCACACACTTAATTCATACCATATGCATCTCTGGCAAGTCAGGGTTTACCGGACTTAAGTCCTGTGATGACCTCTTTGCTCCAGATGAAAGTTTTGTTGTATCCGCCACTTCGCCATTGGGCAAAATACCATCTGCAAACCAAACTCTCCTCTGCTCTCTGGGGCACAGCCCTAGGACAAGTTAAGAAGACAACACTGACTTCATGTTATTGTATTCTAATAGCTGAAAGGTCTAAAAACTAAGCCCCTTCTCCTACCAAATATATAGATAATTTATTTGCTGGAACCAAGCACAGGTAGAGAGTTTGACACCAGCCAGTCTCCAGTCAGGCAAATACGTAAAAAAAAATAAAAAATCTCATAGTTGCACAGAAAGTTGCCATGCTTGGTTAAATCTATCAATTCCTCTAATAAGGAAGGCTACCTCCTCAATCATCCCTCTGCAGTAAGGTAAGAAGGAAATACATATCCCAACTAAAAGATGAAATACACTCTAAAAAAGTTAGCTTTACTTTAAGAAGTTACTTCCATTAATGAAGGTCAGGTGTTTAATAAAAGTAGAACAAAGACACTACTTAGCCACTGATCACTCATATTTACACAGAGAATGAACCCCGACTGTTCCCTAGCAACATTCCCTAACCAACTAGTTTTTGCTTTTACTGTAAGATGGTAGGTACAACACAAGCCAGAGATCTCCTATGGTATATAAAAATTACGCAAGTAATATCCGCGTGCAGAAAGATTACACCATAAACAGAGGGGACAATGAAAAAACCCGGTAACATCCACATTTTATGAATGTAGACTTAAAGACAGACTTGCCCAAGCTCATACATGGCATCATAACTGGGAACTAAAAGTAACTTTCCACTGTCCCAGTTCACAGTTTCCCTTTCCAAAAAAAAATATCAATATAGCAAGTATGTATCCATGATGTGATAAACAACTCTTTCCAAAGAGATCCTGACAGTGTTAGATATGTATTATATTTAGCATACCTTCAATACCAGGTTGTTTAAGTACTGAGATAGGCAACGATGTAGAAGGTGAAGGAGAGCTAGCACTACCAGGTATCTGGGCTTCCTCCAAAGGTGGAACAGCACAATACTCAGAGGAGTTACTGGAACTGAGGACGGGACCAGTTGGACTCATCATCCTTTCAAATGCCTGTGCTAAAAACATGCGGTTAGTTTTTAAGATCTCACAGTTGATTCTATTTCATCTGCAGTGCAGTATTATGGGTGGGTATTTTTGCAAGAGCAGTGCACAGTTTGTAAGCTAGTTATGAAAAATGAATACTCAAGCTATTGTACAGAAGGAAATTTAGATTTCTTAATTTTCTACCTGCACATTTACCTAATTCATTCCTAACACAGAAGAAGACCTCCTTGTATATCTTCCTACTGTTGCAGTGCTACCGTATGATCCCTGTAACTTCCTGGAAACACATACATCACATTTAATCAAGCCAAATTTCATTCAGGTGACATATTAAAAATCGGATATGTCTTCAACTTGTTATTTAGATATCAATAATCAGGGACTCAATTTTCTCCTGATGTTTCTGTAAGCATCCACGATGTCCTGGTGTTGCTGGGATAATCATAGAACTAATTTTCTGCACAGAGAAGCTGCATTTTGGAGCAGACTGCAGCACTTCTGTGAGAACAAACTTGATAAGACACTCTGATGCAGTTTGTGGCCAGCTATGGAACGCAGGTTTCCACACTGATCAAGGTCTCGAGCAGTTTGGGACAGCCGGGTGCAGAAGCTGGGAGGGCGAAAGCCAGGGCCCTGCCCCGAGCTGGCCAGCAGAAGCATCCCATCCCATAACCGTCACGCTCCCTACACGTTAGGGCATTCTCTGGGCCGACCCTCTCTCTGTGATGGCTGCCGGCCCTGGAGGGTCTCGCCCGCCATCCCGTCCCTGAGCCCCACTCTCTGCTCCCAGCCCTGCCCTGCCGGACGCGGTGACTGTGGCGTCCTGGCTGGAGCTGCGCTGCTGGCTGTGTGGCACCAGCACTCTCTGTGGGGGGTGCAGCTCGCCAGCCCTGTGTCGCCCGAGTATAACCTGCTGTATTTTATAGTAGTATTGGTGTTGATAGTAAGGTTTTTACTCTTTTATTAAATCTGTTCCTATTTCAACCCACGTTTCCTTTTCCCAATTTCCCCTTATCATGGGGGTGGGGGGCACTGGGAAATAAAACAACTATCTAAACCACAACAGTTAGTTTTTGGTGCCCAACATGTTTTTTATTTGGCATCTAAAATTCATTTGGCATTTGTTCATTTTGCACGTACCGTTTATTTGGTGCCTAATTTAAATACCTCACCTGGGAGAACTGCAGGTTTTTTCTGAGAGTCTCAAATGGCTGAAGTTTTAACAGGTTTTGACTGGATTTGTTACAAGCATTCATTATGTTGGTATGGTTGAGACAGTGTCTGGGCAGAATTCTTTTAGAGCTGCTGGGGGTCCTGTGGAAGACTTCATTGTTATTTGCTGTTAGTTTTGTGCATTTTATCATTTCTGCGCCTGGGGTTAAAGGCTATGCTGTGTGGTTTTTAATTGTATGATTGATTTACGGTCCCTATGGAATGTCAGTGGGCAGTGTGCCAACTGAAACAGCAGCAGCGGCCTCAGCTGGATATTTCCCAGGGCCTTTAACAGACTTTGTTTTTAACTTTACCTATGGGAGGGATATAGATTTCCATTTCAGTTTGGGGCTGGCTTCAACAGCTTGTGAAAATTTTGAGTATCACTGGGATGCTGTAACTACTATGGTCATCTTGTCAGGCCTTTTGAATGTTGTACGGTTTTTGGTTTGTAATTGAACACCCACAGTGCACCCCACAGCTACCTCAGTCCCTAAGGCAGGCACCGCAGCTGCACCAGTGTCTGCACTGGTGACAAGCACTGCAGCTAATTCTGATAATCAACCTGCATCTGGATCAGGCGTCCCTGCACAGAAAAAGAAACGTTCACAGAGTACTGTAGATACTTAGGCTTTGGCAACTAAGGAGGCAGCTGAATCTGCAATGTGAGTACTCAGACCCTGGCAACAAGCAGTATGGCTGCCCCTGACAATCGGCCTGCACCAGCATCAGTTGCTCATGCACAGAAGAAGAAATACACAAAAAAGCAGGTCATGAAGATGCAGAACTGATGGATGAGACACTGGGAAAATTGTCCCAGATGGGAGAATAAACCCCACTCTTCATCTGTACTGATGGGTATCTCAACTGTGCAAAAATCACCTAACAGATATATTAAACTGGTTGGTGAGATGTTGGGAAGACTGTACCAGACAGACAACAGATCTCACCCTCCTTGCATGAATGGATGCCTCAGCTGCAGGACCATCGTCTGACAGAGAATTACTTGACAAGATGTTTGAAAAATTGTCCTGAATTGAGGTCAGATTATGCTCCCCACCTGTACAGACTGGTGCTTCAGCCATCAGAGGAAGGCACTGTCCTGTGAGACATGCTCGAGAGAGACGGTGTACACCATAGGGCACATTGTGGCTTTACCTGCATGACCACAGGGAGAACATGAGGAAGTGGGATGGAAAACCTGCTTCGGCTTTACAGGCAGGCGTATGTGAGTTGCAAGGTAAAACAACTACAAAATGGCTTTCTTCCAGGAAAAATGCTGCTCCAGTTTGCTCTCCAGACAGCGTAGATGAGCTCTGGATCCTGATTTACGAGACATGAATAGGGGCCACAGGCATGTGATCTATGCAAGCCATTCTGATCCACATGCTGATGACAGACACTATGTTTGGAATTAGAGATGACCTGCATCCAGCTGGGTGGAGGAGAGGGATAACCGTGTTTATTGGACTGTGTGGATTAGATGGCCTGGCATGTCAGAGCCACAGAAATATACAGCTTCAGTGGACGCTGGTGCACAGTGCACTATAATGCCATCAAACTATAAAGGGACTGAATCCATTTCTATTTCTGGACTGACAGGGGGCTCCCAAGAGCTGACTGTACTGGAAGCTAACATGAGTTTGACTGAGAACAAGTGGCAAGAGCACCCCCTAGTGACTGGCCTGGATGTTCTGTGCATTCTCGGTATAGTTTGTCTCAGGAGAGGATGTTTCAAAGACCCAAAGGGGTACAGGTGGGCATTTGGTGTAGCAGCTGTGGAGACTGATGACATTCAACAGCTGTCTACCTTGCCTGGCCTCTCAGATGACCCTTCTATTGTGGAGCTGCTGAGAGCTGAGGAACAAAAGGTGCCCATTACTACTGACACAGTGCACTGGTGGCAATATTGCACCAACCAAGACTTCCTGCTCCCCATCCATAAGCTGATCCACCAACTGGAGAGCCAAGGAGTGATCAACAGGACTTGATTACACTTTAACAGTCCTATATGGCCAGTGTGAATGTCTAACGGGGAGTGGAGATTAACAGTAGACTATTGTGGCCTGAACGAAGTCACATCACCTTTTGAGTGCTGCCACGCCAGACATGACAGAACTGCATTATGAACTGGAGTTGAAGTCAGCTAAGTGGTATACTACAGTTGATACTGCTAATGCATTTTTCCTCAATCCCTTTGGCAGCAGAGTGCAGGCCATAGTTTGCTTTCACTTGGAGGGGTGTCCAGTACCCCTGGTACCAACTGCCCCAGGGGTGGAAACACAGCCCCACCACGTGCCATGGACTGATCCAGACTGCACTGGAGAAGGGCAGAGCTCCAGAACACCTATAATACACAGAAACATCATCATATGGGGTGATGTAGCAGCAGCAGTATTTGAGAAAGGGGAGAAGGTAATTAAAATCCTTCTGGAAGCTGGTTTTGCCATCAAAGTGGTCAAGGGACCTGCACGACAGATCCAGCTTTTAGGAATTAAGTGGCAAGATGGGTGTCACTGGATTCCCATGGACATGATCAACAAAATAACAGCTATGTCCCCACTGACTAACACAAGAGACACAAGTGTTCTTAGGTGATGTGGTATTCTGGAGAATGCAGATTCCAGATTACAGTCAGATTGTCAGTCTTCTCTTTGAAGTGACCCAGGAGAGGAATGATTTTAAATGGGGTCCTGAACAACAACAAGCTTTTGAACAAATTAAACAGGAAATTGTCCATGCAGTAACTCTTGGACCAGTCTGGGCAGGGCCAGATGTGAAGAATGTGCCCTACACCGCAGCTGGAGACAATGGTCCTACCTGGAGCCTCTGGCAGAAGGCACCAGGAGAGACTCGAGGTCGACCCCTGGGCTTTTGGAGCTGGGGATACAGAGGATCCGAGGCCCACTACACTCTAACCGAAAAAGAGATATGGGCAGCATTTGAGCTGCTTCAGAAGTGATCGGTACTGAAGCACAGCTCCTCCTGGCACCCCGACTGCCTGTGTTAAACTGGATGTTTAAAGGGAAGACTCTCTCCATGCATCATGCGCCTGACGCCATGTGGAGTTAAGTGGGCGCACTCAAACAGGGAGTCCCAATTGCCTGGGAATCTTGGAAGTGATCATGGACTGCCCCAAAGGTAAACACTTTGGAGTGTCGTCAGAGGAGGAAGTGATACATGCTAAAGAGGCCGCAGTATATGATAAAACATCAGAGAATGAGAAGCAACATGCCTTGTTCACTGATGGATCCTGCTGTATTGTAGGAAAACGCTGGAGGTGGAAGGCTGCAGTGTGGAGTCCTATATGACGAGTTGGAGTGGTCGAAGAAGAAGGTGAATCAAGTCAGTTTGCAGAGATGAAAGCCATCCAGCTGGCTTCAGACATTGCTGAAAGAAAAAAGTGGCCGATGCTCTATCTCTATGCTGACTGATGGATGGTGGCAAATGCCCTGTGGGGGTGGTTAAAGCAATGGAAGAAGAACAATTGGCAACACAGCGGTAAACCTATTTCAGCTGCCCCACTGTGGCAAGACATTGCTGCCCAATTAGAGAAACTGGTTGTAAAGGTAAGTCAAGTAGATGCTCACGTACCCATGAGTCAGACCACTGAAGAACAGCAAAACAACCAGAAGGTAGATCAGGCTGCTAAGATTAAGGTGTCTCAAGCAGATCTGGACTGGCAACATAAAGGTGAAGTATTTTTTTGCTCCAGGGGCTCATGATGCTTCAGGACATCAAGGAAGAGACACAGCATAGAGATGGGCTTATGACTGAGGTGTGGATTTGACCATGGATACTATTGCACAGGTCATCCACAAATGTGAAACGTGCAACAATTAAACAAGCCAAAGCGTTAAAAACTGTGTGGTATGGAGGACGATGGATGAAGTACAGCAAAGCCTGGCAAATTGATTGTATCTCACTTCCACGAACCCATCAAAGCAAACGCCACATGCTTACGATGGTGAAAGGAACCACCGGATGGCTGAAAACTTATTCTGTGCCTCATACAACCGCCCCTAACACTATTCTGCTTCTCAAAAAGCAAGTCTTGTGGCAGCATGGCACTCCAGAAAGAATCGAATCGGACGATGGAACTCATTTCTCAAACAGCCTCATGAACGCTTGAGCCGAAGAGCATGGTATTGGGTGGGTATATCACATCTCCTATCATGTACCAGCTGCTGTGGAACTTGAATGACGCAATGGACTATTAAAGACTACACTGAAAGCAATGGTTGCTGGTAACATTTAAACAGTGGGATGAACATTTAGCGAAAGCCACCTGGTTAGTTAACACCAGGGGATCTGTCAATCGAGCTGGCCCTGCTCAGTCAGAACTTTTACATAGCGTAGAAGGGGATAAAGACCCTGTGGTGCATGTAAGAAATCTTTTGGGGAACAGTCTGGGTTAGTCCTGCCTTGGGTAAAGGCAAACACATTCATGGGATTGCTTTTCCTCAAGGACCCAGATGCACTTGGTGGGTAAAGCGAGGATGGGAAAGTTTGATGTGTACCTCAAAGAGATTTGATTGTAGGCAAGAATAGATTATATGATGCTGCTTGTCATTATTTCTCACGTTATTTCTTTCAGTAAGAATCACGTAGACTGATGAGTCTCAGGAACCGGGGTTCAATGATTTCCCTGAGATCAACATCTTCATCTGCGCATCACATCATCCTGCTGTGCCCAACTTTGCCTGTCCTGATCTGCTGACTGACTGAATGCCACACCATTTTTCCTGCCCTGAAAGACTATTGTAATCAGACTGTATTTAATGACTCGAGTATGCATGCTTTGTAATGGCAGTGGCTTGGACATGAGGTAAATGGTATAGAATAAAGGGTGGAATGTTGTCCTCGTTTTGCTGGGATAAAATCACAGAACTAATTTTTGGAACAGAAAAGCTGCTTTTTAGAGCAGGCTGCAGCACTTAATTCTGCGAGAAAAAAGCTGATAAGACACTTTAATGTAGCTTATGGCCAGCTATGGAATGCAGGTTTCCATAGTGATCAAGGTCTTGAGCAGTTTGAGATAGCCATTCTGTCCCCGAGCCCCACTCTCTGCTCCTGAGACCTGCCCTGCTGGATACAGTGACTGTTGTCACCCTAATCACTACTGTAATTACTCTGTATTGTGTTTGCATGGCAAGGTTTTAGTAGTGGAGAGGCTGCAGGGGTGGCTTCTGCAAGATGCTGCTAGAAGCTTCCCCCATGTCCAACAGAGCCAATGCCAGCCGGCTCCAAGATGGACCCACCGCTACCAAGGCCGAGGCCATCAACGATGGTGGTAGCACCGCTGGGATAACACAGAAAAGGGAAGAAAAAACCCTAGCAGCAGCTTTTGCATCCAGAGAGAGAAGTGAAATGTGAGAGGAACAACTCTGCATACACCAAGGCCCGCGAAAGAGGGGGAGGAGGTGTTCCAGGCACTGGAGCAGAGATTCCCCTGCAGCCCCTGGAGAAGACCATGGTGAGGCAGGCTTTACCGCTGCAGCCCAGGGAGGTCCATGGTGGAGCAAAGATTCCACCTGCAGCCCATGGAGGACTGCACACCAGAGCAGGTAGGGAAGCCTACAGTGGAGCAGGCTCCTGGCAGGATCTGTGACCTGGTGGGGGACCCACACTGGAGCACTTAGTGAAGAACTGCAGCTTGTGGGAAGGACTCACGCTGGAAAAATTGGTGGAGGACTGTCTGCCTTGGGAGGGACCCCATGCCGGAGCAGGGGCAGAGTGTGAGGAGTCCTCCCCCTGAGGAGGAAGGAGCAGCAGAGACACTGTGTGATGAACTGACCACAACCCCCATCCCCGTCCCCCTGTGCCGCTGGGGGAGAAGGGAGAGAGATGGGGAGTGAAGTTGAGCCCGTGAAGAAGGGAGGGCTGGGGGGAGGGGTTTTAAGATTTGGTTTTAGTGCTCATTACGCTACTCTGATTTGGTTAGTAATAAATTAGATGAATTTCTCTCTGAGTTGAGTCTGTTTTGCCTGTGACGGTACCTGGTCAGTGATCTCTCCCTGTCCTACCCTTATCTCCACCCACGAGGCTTTTGTTACACTTTCTCTCCCCTGACCAGCTGAGGTGGGCAGTGATAGAATGGCTTTGGAGGGCACCTGGCCTCCAGCATAGGTCAACCCACCAGAAACTCAAAAAAACCCCTTTTTACCTTTATTAATATCATCATAACAGCCAGTACAGACTCTTGCTTCCTTCTCCATGTACTGTAGTTTGCACTTTCGTTTGCAACAGCCACCACAAAAAACCTGAATCAGAAAAAGATTCAATTAGATATTACAGGTAAAATCCCAGTATTTCCTGAATTAAGTTCCCATTATTATTTACTCATTTTAGTACAACAGATTGCATTGTATAAAGTACGCACATGAATTTTCAGAAGTGGGGAAGGAGAAAAGGAGGTTTAGCATATATATCTTACAATACATTTCTGTCTGGGGAGAAGGGAACATACTAGACTAAAAAGACTTCTACTGCATCCAGTTCTGGGCTCCCCAGGACAGGAAAGCCGTGGAGCTGCTGGAGCGAGTCCAGAGGAGGCCACAAAGCTGATCAGAGGGCTGGAGCCCCTCTCCTACGAGGACAAGCTGAGGGAGTTGGGCTTGTTCAGCCTGGAGAAGAGAAGGCTCTGGGGAGAAGTTATTGCAACATTTCAATATATAAAGGGGGCTTACAATAAAGATGGAAAGAGACTTTCTACCAGACCCTGTAGTGACAGGACACGGCGCAATGGTTTTAAACTGAAAAGCGGGTAGATTTCAATTGGATGTAAGGAAGAAAATCTTCCCTGTGAGGGTGCTGGGGCCCTGGCACAGGGTGCCCAGAGAAGCTGTGGCTGCCCCTGGATGCCTGGCAGTGTTCACTG
>VWZZ01002080.1:39054-51849 GCA_013399095.1 Psophia crepitans | reverse complement strand
CAAGGCCAGGCTGGATGGGGCTTTGGGGACTCTGGGCTGGTGGGGTTGTCCCTGCCCATGGCAGGAAGGTTGGACTAGATGATCTTTAAAGGTCCCTTCCAACTCAAACCGTTCTACAATGCTGTGATTATGAATCTCAAAAGCTCCACAATTCGGGTCAAACTACAAAGTCTGCCAAGTCTGCTTTTGATCAGAGGTTCTTTCTGACCTGTTCCCCAGAACTACACCACAATCTATCCATACCACAGCTTTTGAAATTTGTCAGGTTATTTCTGCTGGACCAAAGCAATCCTTAGATGCGTACAAACCAACCTTCCATATGCGGCCAGGAATGGCCGCATTCCACAGCTATGGACTTGGCTCTTGCCAATATTGTCTCAAATTCAGATATCAAACAGCGCAGCACCTAAAATTTCTTGCTGAGACTGGATCTAATTACATAAGGCCTCAAAATAGCTAAAATTGGACTTCAATTTTTTAAGATCATAGCTGGAAGCAGCTGGCATACAGCTGCACAGCAATTAGAAAACTCTTCCAAGAAATGCACTTGTTTGATTCTAAATCCTCTGCACACTACTATTCAAGCCTGTATCTTCATCCCTCATGAAGAAACTTTCATAAAGAACCAAAACACTATGCACTCAAAGAGGAGCAACAATAATCTCTCTCTTCTGTATCTTGGTTATCCCCAAATCAGAATTCACTTGCTTTCAGCAATATAGGACCCCCCCTCCAATAACTCACCTTTCCACATGCACGACAGTGATGTCGTCTTTTAGTAAACGTGAACTTGACTTGGCAATTCATGCAGTTGGGTGCCTCTGAATCAGGAACCCACAATGGTTGTTTCCATGAGAGGGGTGTGGGTATTTTAAGTGATTCTACATTTTCAGATGTTTTATCTCCTCCAGCTTCAGAGCTGCTTTCCCCAGAGCGTACAGGTTCAGAATGTTTACCAGCATTTACGCTGATGCCTGAGAGCAGAGTTTCTGGGGCAACAGAACTGTCTTCCTGGTTTTCTCTCTCAAGTGTATCTGTTTTATTCAGTACTCTCTGACCAAGAGGCCTTTGGGAAAGGCCAGGCAACTGCTTTGGTCTCGCACCTTCAGTACGAACATTAGAAAGCAGTGCTTCACTACCACTGTCAGCTGGGTCCTGAATACGAGACTGATTCTCTTTTGTTACAGATACTGATTCACTGGCAGTAAGAGATGCTTTAAGATTACTATTAACACTAGTTATCTCCTCCAGTTTTGCTTGCATATGTTCTTCAGCGACCTCTGTGAGATTCAGATCATTTCCTACATCTGCATCAGCTTCCATTAAGTTACTATCATTGTCTGAAGAGCTCAATATATTGGACTGAAGACTTTGTCCATACAAGAAGTCATCAAGCTCAGCATCACTTATTAGAGTATCACTTTTAATAATATTCTCCTCAACAGTAAAGTCAGCCATAATTGAGCTCATGTTTTCACTATAATAAGGGTCTATACTAACACCATATGGCTCAGCTTCATATTCCAGAAAAGCAGAAGCAAAAGCTTTTATTTGCTGAGTATCACTGTCATCAACTACATTCTCAGTATCAAACTTCTCTCCATCTGTACTTTTTTCCATAATACTTTCATTGATTTTACCTATATATCCTTCCTGTTCATGCAAGTCAGCGTTTTCACAGGATTCACTACCAGACTGATCAGTTTTAGTCGTTCCAGCATGAACAGTTAAAATATCACTAATAACCTCTGTCATGTCATTTTGAAATAGAGGACTAACTTTTTCTTCTCTTACAACTACTGAACTACAGACAGATACAGGAAGACATGACAGTGAAGTCTGAACATCCTCAACTGAAATACATGAAGCTGACACACTGCTGAGTATTTCATTGCTCTTAATTTCCTCACTACCTACACTGCCTTCTGTGGTTTTCTCTTCCAATTCTACTTTAGCTGTTTCACATGAGGAGTCTGGTAAAACACAATTTTCAGGTAATGTTTCATGGCTTTTGTGCAATTGAGGCCTTTCTGGGAGATCTGAAGGCATGGATTCAACATTACTCTCATCTCTTTGGTCTACTTTTCCTATGTCATTCATTCCATACGTCTCTTCGACGACTGCAGAGCATGCACTTTCATATTGTGGTTCAGAAGGCAATTTTTCATATGTTTCCTCATCTTTGGGACTGCACACATTCAAGTTTTGGGATGTTACAGGGACACAAGCAGTATTAAGGTGAGCAGTTTGTCCAAGCTGATCAACTACTTCACTGCACTTTAAAGATTCCATCCTGTGTTGCTCATCACAGGGATCTGAGATCTTTGCTGTAGCACAACTGTCTGATTTTAAAGCTAAACGATTAACCTCCTCTGTTTTAAGGTGTCCTGAATCTTGTAGCATTGAGTCCCCATCACTCTGCTCTGTTCTTGAAACACCACTGCAATCTGCTGATGACACACAAGTAGGAAGAGGTATGCAAGACATGCTAAAGCCAATCAAACCTCCACTGTACTGGAAGTCATCTGGTTGCACCTTTTGAGTATCTTCACGAGTAGTCACTGAACGGATTATGTTACCGGTGTCATTAACAAGATCACACACCGGTATGCTACACCTTCCCAGGTCTGAAGCCTGAATTTCATTTAAGGAACCACTGTCCACAGTGGACAAAAGATCAGGTCCAGCAACGCTCTTCTCATTTTGTGGTGAATAACTCGGAAGCACTTCACTTGTTCCAATGTGGCTAGCTAGAGAGATTTCTTCTGGTGAAGTACAATTGTTAGCATCCTCTTGCAGTTTTGGTGTTGGGTATACATGTTGTAAGCAATCCAGAACCGAAGAAAGTGAACAGTGTTTCGAGTCGTATGTATTTTGAGGTGTTCTGTAGCAATCATATTCATCTATTTAAAGCAAAAAGATATCAAAAGCAAAGTTTATAGAACTCCCCTCTTCCCACAGTTTACTCCCTCTAAATCCCATCTATTCACCAACACAAGCTTTAACATCTCATACTACATTACTTTCACACTCTACAGTAAGTCATTTGACCAATACTGTTACGCTGGACAACAAGGCAGTGCAGGAACTAACCTGTATTCTGTTCAAATTCATCAAGTAGTTTGTCCAAGTCACAGACTGCAGCTTTAAAGTAACTGTCCATTCTGGCGAAGCTTTAGCCTTCTTAAACCTAGAAAGAAAAATGAAGTGTTTCATTCACAGCATTTTGCTGTTTACAAAGTGTTACTATTAGAAGAAAACTTACACGAAGGTTTTTTTTTTTCTTTTTAGCAACACTTTCTTCTCTGTCCATGTAAACAAAATGCAAGTTTGAACAAGGCTGCAGACTGTCAGCCTCTATGTACTGTGAACATGCTCTAACTATGCACAATACACTCAAATATTCACCTAAAATCAGGAAATTGAGGCTGCCTTACTAAAACCAAATGCATTTGAAAGCACATAGTATGTTACTGTAACATCAGAAGTTTAAAACCAGAAGACATACTACGATCTTCTACTCTGATCCCCTATAGTTTACACCACACAGTTCAGAAACAACAACAACAACAAAAAAAAAATCAAAATAGGCCATAATTATCCTTGCAACACAAGTGAACTATTTAAATAAATGATGCCTGCATAAACCCAGACACTTCACACTTTAAACTTCAGGAGAACGCACAAAAATTACCCTTCTGTTGGCAGAAGTGCCAGCAATAAAAACAGCTCTTTCATTAGTTCAAATCTGACAACCAGTACAACACTGCCTGGTAAAATGATGGAGAAAATTATGCTGGGAGTTATCAAAAAACACCTGAAGGACAATGGAGTCATTGGTCACAGCCAACACAGGTTTGTGAGATGAAGGTCCTGCTTAACAAACCTGGTTTCCTTTTGTGACAAGGTCACCCATCTAGTTGACCAAGGGAAGCCAGCTGATGTAATTTTTTAGATTTCAGTAAAGCTTTTAATACTGTCTCTCACAGAGTCCTCCTGGACAAAATGTCCAGCATACAGTTTAACAAACACATAATGCAGTGGGTGAGCAACTGGCTGAGGGGTTGGGCCCAAAGAGTTATGATAAATGGAGCTACATCAGGCTGGTGGCCAGTCACTCGTGGGGTGCCCCAGAGCTCCACTTTAGGGCCAGTTCTTTTTAACATTTTCATAAATGACTTGGATGTGGGACTAGAAGGTGTTGTGAGCAAGTTTGCAGATGACACCAAATCGGGAGGAGCTGTTGATTCTGTTGAGGGTGGAGAGGCCTTGCAGAGGGATCTGGACAGATTAGAGAACTGGGCAATCACCAGCCCCATGAAGTTTAACAAGTGCCAGGTTCTGCACCTGGGCAGGGGCAGCCCTGGCTGTACATACAGAGTGGGCAATGAGACGCTGGAGAGCAGTCGTGCTGAGGGACTGAGGGGTCTTGGTCAATAGCAAGTTGACCATGAGTCAACAGTGTGCCCAGGATGCCAGGAAGGGCAACTGTCTCCGGGGATGCATCAAGCACGGCATTGCCAGCCAGTCTAGGGACAGGACTGTCCCACTCTGCCCTGCGCTGGGGCAGCCTCACCTCGAGTACTGGGTGCCATTTTGGGCGCCACAGTAAAAAAAGGACGTAAAACTGTTGGAGAGTGTCCAAAGGAGGGCAAGAAAGATGGTGAAGGGTCTAGAGAAAAAGACGTATGAGGAGAGGCTGAAGGCCCTGGGCTTGTTCAGGCCTGGAGAAGAGGAGGCTGAGGGCAGACCTCACGGCAGCCTACAGCTTCCTCCCGAGGGGGAGCCAAGGGGCAGGCACTGATCTCCTCCCTCTGGTGCCCAGCGACAGAACCCGAGGGAACGGCATGGAGCTGCCACAGGGGAGGGTTAGGTTGGAGATCACTGAGAGGGCGGTCGGGTGCTGGAACAGGCTCCCCACCGAGCTTGGCTGAGTTCAAGAAGTGTCTGGACAATGCTCTCGGACATCTTTTCTGATTGGGCTGGTCCTGTGCAGAGCTAAGAGTTGGACTTGATAATCCTTATGGGTGCCTTCCAACTCGCTATATTCTATGACTAAGATGGAGCATCCAAACAGGAGACTTGGAAAACGGTTCTCTTAGTACCCAAGCTATTGAACCAATCAACCTGAAATTACTTTCAGCTATGACCAAATGGTTCATATAAGACTAAGAACAGGCTAAACCTTAAAGTACGTCAGGAACTATAAAGCAGATAGACAGCTGAAGCACTTAAGTATGAGAGTATCATCTTAACAGAGAGCTGCAATGCATTTAAGCAGGTTGAGGTCAGTACTCCTTCTCCTTGACAATTAACAAGCTGCCTTTAAATCCTCCTCTTCAGCCTTTCCCAAGACCAGGGGAAAAAGAAGAAAATCTATCTTGGTAATTCAGCTCATCATCTCTATTTTACTCAAAGCACAAACCCCATTAACCTTCCCTGAGACCCAAAACAAAACCAGTAAAAAATTTCTCTTTTTTAGAGACTTACCAACTCATCAAAAAGCTATTTATTAATCACATTCACTACTGCAAAACATCTTTTTAAATTAATATTTCCATCCACTCATTGTTATGCTTTTTTGGTCACTTTGAATTCCACATCTTTTTCATATCGGAACACTCATTTTGTGCAATTACCTAAATAACCAAGATGTTATTTACACTGGCCTTAGGTAAACTGAAGGGCCTCACATGCCTTTAGTTTAATGTCTGGAAATTACACCTGTGGAGGTCTGTCTAGTTTTCCTTCTACTCTTATCAGTACATTTAGTCTCTGCACAGGTCATCTTCACACTCTACCCCATCCACTGTAGTCTGACCATCTAGTACTGTCTCTTCCCACAGTTTACAGTCCAAAGAAATACTTAAATCCTCCCATATCACTTACTCCACTCTGCACCTACAGATCTAGATTCTATGCCTGTCCTACTTCACTGAAGTGTAAGGTTTCCTCTCACTGAATGGTTCAGATCAGGTGCATTCACTGACTAACAGATTAATATGCATATGACAACTTTAAGATAATACATAGTGTAAACAGAGACTTGCAAAGCATAAAAAGTGAATCAAACAGTATACATCACAACATCATGTAGTACTTTATACCCATATATAAGCAAAAAACCAAATAATTGAAATAGAGCACTGTGTGGATATCCACAGCTACGAATTTGTCACTGCAATGGTCTTAGCATGCTGCACTGTACGTCAAGACTCACACAGCTACCTAACGAGCACCAAATAGCAACAAGTGCATACCTACTGCCATTTCTCTTGCACTCATTTAAATACAGTTCTTGCCTGGAACAATCATCCCATTCCACAACCTCCTGGCAAGTAGGAGATTACAACTTGAAATAGACATTACTTCAATTACGAGCCTTACAAGGCTAACAGCTTTTGGCTATTCACTAAGAGACTTTAAAGCAGAGACCTCATCCCTAAAGCACACATTATGGACAGCAACAAAAACTGATAGTCAAAAGTTACTCAAGCACATCATATAAACTTGAAATATTGAAGAATTATGAGAAAACTGGGGATCAAGAAATACATAATGCTGATTTTTATTCTCTGTAGGGATTTATTATATAATCTTATCACTCAGATACTACTTAAGCTACAACTCATGTGCAGACTAACAGCTGTGACCAAAAGGAATGGTGGTCCAAGGCCTCTCACCACTCTCCAGCCACGCGTTCCCCAAGCCTTTGTTTGTACTGATCTCATCCCACAAGAAACCAGGTCAAAGAACTAAAAAGACACAAAGTCATGTACTTCAGAGGGAGAATAAAGTTAGGTTTAACGCTTGTTTCTCCACCAAAACAGGTCTCCAAAGTGAAAGAAACACTAACCTAGCACAAGGTCCTGGCAAGCGCAAGAACGTGTGAAGCTGAATGCTTCACTCTTAATTATCTACACGAAATATTGTTTGCAGTTACAGCCCTGCAAGTTAAGCTCCCAATTTACTGCAATTAAGATTTTGAGTATTTTTACAATCAGCAATTTAAAAAAAAACAAACCCCTAACTGTTACTGAAGTGAACAAACATCATTATACCAATAAATTAAAGATATGCTCGGAAATTAATGTTGTTCAGGTATCTCAATGACACCAGAAGCTCTTACTAAAAAATCCTGCATATTTCAAAAAAGTGTATCGAAGGGAGGCAAGTAGTCATTTCAGCTATCTTCATCTTATACTTAAAAACACCGAGCAATTACCCATTACTCTACAGCCTTAAGTGACACAAGACAGATTTTGAATTAAGCATATGATTTACTAGATTACAATGCTAAATAGGTAGATTAGAAGGATGCATTTGCATTGTACACTGTTGGCCCACTGACCTCTCTGAAAAAGGAAATAACTCAATGCAAAGAACTGCAGAACTGAAACCATATGTAAATATTTATATCTATTTAATACAGATTAAATAATTTCTACAGAGAGTTTGGAAAACTGATACCTCAGTCTATCAAGCCAATAATGTTGGCACACTTAGCTAAACATGTATAATTTTGAAATAAAATGGTTCCATTTGAGTTAGTAAAACATTTTAAACAACGTAACTTTGAGTAACTAGCATATTATTCCTGTAATTTTACTACTCTTACTTGAAGTGTTTCACACATTTTCAGCTTTTCTAAGAGAAGCCTCCAAGGAAAAACAAAACAAAAAAACTCTACCACAGTAAACAAGCAGCGATGACGTATCTTACCTGTCTAACACCTCTCTGTCCTGAATCCATGTATTTGCCTTATCAAAGAATTGTAAGAGCTTTCGGTTTCCTTCAGTTTCAAATCATCTTTCAGCAACAAGACCAAGTTGTAGTTTTTGCTCCCCAGATTTGCCTGCAGCCAATCCCAGTATGTACATTAAACAAAGGGTGGATTAGAAGCTATGAAAAAGCTCTAGTGAGGTGGTTTTATTAAACAGCTGCTTGTTTCCCTGAGGAAGAGAAGTCGGTAGGACCCATTTGTTTTAGCCAACTACATTCATTCTGAACATATTCCTTTAAGAACTATACTTCTAACAGTCAAAAACCAGCAGCGCCACCACTATGTTTTAAGTAGGTAGAAGTTGCAGTAGAAGAAACACCCATCTCCCCACTCCCGCTATTACAAAACCATTGAGAAAAAAACCAACTGAGATGTGAGAGGGAAGTAATTGTTTTGCATGGGCAAGGAAAGCACGTGCACACACAGGAAGCGTGCTGGGTGTGGAACAACAGACTACAGCTGCTTATGTACACAGATCTTTCCACTGCAGGTTTTATAGGAACTGTTGCGTAAATAGCTTGTCCCTTTACTATTCTTTCTACGATGCCAGTTTAACATCTGTTCAGTGACATTGTGAACAGAGTAGGAACTGACTAGCGTAAAACAGAGCATTTCCTTAGTTATTTTTCATCCAAACAAGATCCTCACACAGGCGTAAGGAAAAAGTGTGCCAGCAGACCCGAAAGGGCAATGCATGAGCAGAAAGGAACCATCGCTGGGAAGAAAAGCACAAGGAAGCTTAATCTCCATGCCAGCAGACATCGTTGGGACTTGAGTCAATCCCCTTCTTGCTGCTGTCACCTCTTACACACTTATAGGCAAGGACCTTCTGTTGACTAAACAGCATCAAGTGCTGTCTTCTGAACATGTTTTCTAGAGCCTCAAATACACCCACTAGACTCCCTCCAAGTCAGTTCTCAGATTAATTTTTTTATTAAATAACCTATTAAAACACAATGTTCATAAGTATCTGAGGCTTTAGTTCTCTGCACCCAGTGAGATGAGACATACAACTTGCGGCTCTTACCTGCTCCTTTTTTTTTTTCCCAAATAGAAAGCTTCAAGTTTTGAAAAAAGTTTAAGTCACTGCCAAAGACCATGTTCTTTCATATTATTAAACACTCATACACGAGAAGACTTGAAGATAAAATACCAGTCCTTCTCAAAAAGCAAAAAAAAAAAAAAAATAATCAAAGCAAAAAAAGACTACAGCACAGTGATTAGAGCTAGCATTTACTGTACAACTTAGTTTAAAGAGCAAGACACAATAAAACTTTATTTCAGGAAGTCAAGTTTAGATCAGATAATGCAGTTACGGTTAAATCAGGTAACTTAGTTCAGTTTTAGAGATTTACTTTCACAGATTACTGTGCTGAATAGAGCTACTTAGGCCTGTTATTTCCTTAAGGTATTTGACTGTAGTGTACCATTAAACTACAAGGCTTGACGTCAAGAGAAGTGCTGGGGTGCTCACTTACTACTGCTTCAGTCAGAAAAACCACAGATGATGACATATTAATGGATAGGAACAGGTCACATTCCAAACACTTTACATTGTTACAGGTCACCAGTTCTATCCCATCATTTGTCCTTAAGTACATCTCATTTCCTTAACCGGCAGCTAATCTTTCTTGAAGAACAGAACACAAGGGTTTCCAAGTACTTGGGTTGGCAAAGATAAATTTTTTTCAGGTTAACAGTCAGCTCTTCATTTTGTCAACTGAATATGCTTCAGCTTCAAGACAGAATACTTTTTGTTGATGTGTTATTAAAAAAGCACACTTCTCTACTAAACATTTGGTATGTTTCTAAGCAAGCTCACCTTAAGCCTCTTACCTTTGAAAGCTTCTACTTGTGCCCTGATTTCAAGATCAGCATTCTTTATTATCTCACCCAAGTTTGTTTAGTGGAAAACCAACATCACTCAATTGCTATGCCAGGCAGCAGTCACCATGGTGAACCTGGGAGCCCAGTACCTAGAACAGATGACGTGAACAGGACTGAAGTGAGCTATTCTGTGGCAATCTCTGAAAGGATTGGGAACTGTTAATATTTAGGTCACATCAACACCTAGCCCAATGTCCTTCTTTACCTTCTGAGGGCTCCCAAGAGGCCTCAAAGGTTTGCTTATGTTATTTGCCCAGTCAGACGAGGCTTTGTCTCTGGCAAACTCCTAACAGTGCATAAAGACAGTATCTTAAGAAACAAAGGCTATAATTCTACTACATAAAACCTGCTACCTAAAGAAAGCAAATATAACGTTACCTGGATGCCTGTACAAGGAGTGCAAGCTTGTCAGTGCATTTAAAAAGACTTCATAGGCCACTTCCGTTAAACCCTTTGCAAATCACTTCTAATCAAATAGGCATGTATTCCAGGGCTGGAAACCAATATTCTACTAGGGACTTCTCAACACACTCTTATTTAAAGGAGAAGGCAACACAAGTCTGTTAGGATAGAGAATGGCCAAGTTGCAGAATAGATTGTCAATTTCATTTCAAATAGTGTCTCTCTACATTGAGGCAGGCAGTAGTTTTCAGTGGTGATAACTTGTAAAATAAAATGGGTAAGTTAACTATTAACAACGAACCAGTTTAATCTCTGATGACAATCAGGCTTTTGATGTTTAAGAATCTCTGAAAAGTCCTGTCTGTAGTGCTAATATATATAGACATTACCAGATCTGCAGCTAATCACAGCTAATTACCACTGCAGAATCCAGGCTTGGCTATTAGATTGAGCATGCTAAAACACCAAAAGATCAGGCTTAGAGATAACGACACACACAAAATTGACCTTAATTTTAGGTTATCAGGAAAGTCTTTTTTGCTCGCTGCAAAGGTATATTATTTCAACTCCATCATTGTGTTTAATCATTCTATGTAGTCTGAGCAGAAAGCTATACTGAACTGTTCTCACAACAGGATTTAAGTAGGTTTTTTCCAGCTTACCACCCAGCAACTACCATAACTAGAACAAAGCCTTTGACAGAAACACAACCATTAAGAACTAAGTTCTCAGTGCGATAGAAGTAAACTGCTGCATCAAGCACAGTATGCCTCTTCCCCCACGTTAAGGCTATTTAATTACCAGCTTTCTTCCTCCTGTGTCCCTTGTCCTCCTCCCAACATCCCTTCACCATACACCTACCCATAGGCTTAAGGACCTAGAGACACACACAAAAAAAGGTACAACTAACTGCCTATGGAGTTCACCAGCAATCAGCATAACAGGGAAGTTCATTACAACCGAGAAAATGCTTTGTGAAAAACTTAAATGTTGTTAAATACAAGCTAAAATTATTCCTGCTGAGCATGACAACATATTACCCAACTCAAAAACTGCAGTAGCTGCTGCCACTGCAAATTTAGTAGCTGAATCAGGGGTGGAAGACAAAAGTTATGGAAGTTTTCAGACACATAAGGAGAAGGTTACAGGGCACACTGCAGAAAAACTAAACTGCTGTGCTTAAAGAGCAATATTCTGTTAGTTCAACACAATTTCTTCAGAACAAAACTCTATCAATAGCATTATGATTCTATCGCCAATAAAAATCAGACAACTATATCCCAGACATCATCTTGAGCCCCTGAAGATTTCTCTTTAATTCATCCATTGTAATTTGTTATTGCTGTTCCAAAAAGAATATACAGTATCATTCACAGCACACAGAAAAACCCCCAACAATTACTTATTTTTGGCAGTGCTCCAACATGTCAGTGGTACCATTAGCACCCAGGCCCACAGCTGAAGAATTCACTTCCTCAACTGAACAAATGCATCTCTCATCCACCGCCCACAGTGCCATCATCATTAGTTGTATCAGCACTTATTAGTCAGCATTAGAAAATGAGTCATGAGAATATGATTATTACATCGGGTCTGAAAAATCACACCTCAATGGAAAGCAGTGTTCCCTCAATAGTCTCATCTTCTCAGATCTGCATTAGTAACCAGGTATTTGTATTAAACAACTCAGCAAATACAGCACCAGATGTCAACAGTATCAAGTACCAGCAGTCATTTTTCTGGATCCTCTCCCGTGTTCTACTCATTTCTCCTGAATGTACTAACCAGTTCTCTGCAATTATAGCTTGTATTTAAATACAGACTAACATGTTTCCTGGTTTATCCATAAGCATCTCTTAAGCCATTTAATGCCTGTAAGTGTATGGTATAAGGACGTCCTTTATACCCTATTTAAATAGGGCAAAATTAAAGCAAAACATCATTAGTGTCTCTAGAATTCTAGGGCCAATTAATCAACCCGGCAATCCAATACGCACCACACAGCACGAAGTGCTGTACGAGCACTGCGCAGTCAGCTGCTACAGCATGCAAGGAGCAAACCGCATGCTACAAAACCACACGGGTTTGTTCTTGTTTCATTACCGTCTTCTGAAGCGGGCTGAGGCCGTACAACCCGTACTGCACAAAGTTTCCCTGACTAACGGCAGCCTTATCGGTTCTGAAGTACACAAGCCCATTTTCAGGCCGGGAATAAACTTCAGCTCTGGACGCCGTGCTCAACTCACACACGTATCTGTGCCAGACCGCCTGCGACACAGGCAGTCAGCGCCCACAGAACAGCTGACGGCGGCAAGGGGAGCGCTCAGACGAGGCCATTAGCCCTGGGTGCAGGAGACACACGGGCAGGTCAGGACGGCGCCGAAAGCCTCTGAGGCAACCCCGTCAGCGCAGCGCTCCGCGGGCCCCCCAGGCGCCGGCAGTTCCTGCCTCAGCCCCCTCGACCCCGCCGCACAGCCCCGGCCAGGAGACTCGGGAGGCGCCGGCACACGGCCGCCGCCCACCTCGCAGCTCTGTGGGCAGCCCCGGGCTCCCCAGCAGGGAGGGCTGCCCAAGAGGCCGCGGCTGCTGGCGGAAGGAGGCCGTTCGGCGGCAAGACACCCGTGACCGCCGTCGGGCCGCGCGTCCCTCGCCGCCCCGGTCCCACCGCAGCTCCCGCCAGCCCCGTACCCGCATCTCACCCCTCCCGGGCCGCCGGGCGAGGG
>VWZZ01002080.1:21017-38920 GCA_013399095.1 Psophia crepitans | reverse complement strand
GGCGGCGATGTGACTGACGCCGCACCGCCGGCAGAGGGCGCCGCCACGCCCGCCCCCACCGCCCCGCGCGAGGCTGCTGGCGTGGACAGCTCGTGCCCTCGCCTCCGCCTGTTCTCTTGACGTCACTCTCCGCGGTGACGTGGCTCTTACTCGGTCTCGTCACCGGGTAACGTGGAGTCAGGGAAGTGCTAGGCCAAAGCGAGGGTTCAGGCAACTGGCACCTGCTTCGTCTTGCTTAGAAATTACTGTAAAATTGATTAAAGCAGGTTAAAGTAATTAAACCAAAGCAATAGCTGCTGTGCTACTCAGATCATTAAAGATGGTATTAGCTAATGCCCTGTCCTAGTTTGCCCCCCACTGATGTAATCACAGGACATTTTTAGGCATTTCCACACCAGCTTTCTATTTTCAAAACCAGCTGTACTCCAGCAATGGCTACACAGAGATCACCACGGCTTCGTGCGACGCGATGCGCGGGTTACTTTCTTCATAGTGTGCGGTCTCAGATGGCCAGGAGTGTGATTTTCGGAGCACTTTTACTGTGTTTTCAGTTGCTTTTGCGCTGGGAACTAGAGAAACGCTGTTCTGAGAACGGCAGTTCTGGCAGCAGGTGTGTGCGGGGCCCCCCGAACCCGGGGATTCGTATCGGTGACTCCCCAGCACGCCGTTTCCTCCGTCCCGTTCCAAAACATCCTCTTTTGTTTCCAGCGCACGAGCTAGCATGTAACTAACCTTTCTCTGATGAGCCAGAGCCTCCTCTTTGTCATTTACCTGCACATTTATTTAAAAGAGGAAGAAAAGAAACAAGTTTATGAGCTAAGAAGGTGGCAGTCTACATAAATCAAGTTATATTTGGTCCCCCAAGGACTCACGATGAATAGTTTAACAAAATACTAACCAAATCTATTAACATCGTCAGAATTTCATGAGGATTGTCTAGGTCTTCAACCTTCCTACAGTCCGCATCTGATGAGAGCAGGCCTGACAGTTTTCGCCCCAGACTGTTCTTGTTCCCTTGTGACTTGACACGTCCTAAGCAAAACATAGGTACAGGAGCTGCGGAATTGCTTAGGAGAAAAACATTTTTGGAATAAAATGGGTATGTGTAAAACTGGATTCCGAACCACCTCCTCTGAAAGGGCAATGTGAGCTGCAGCTTCTCCCACCGGACATAACATGGCAGACGACTTGCATGCAGCACCACCCTTAGGTCACTTCAACCCTAAATAGACCTTTTATCATATATATGGGCAAACTGAAAATAGAATTCTTTCTGCTGTGTGGGAAATACACTTTGAAACTCTAGTTAAATAATAATTTGTGGTAGTTTGTTTTTAAACAGTAGGTAGACTAAAAAAAGAGATTCTTTGACATAAGCTGTTCAAAAGTTTCTAAGATTTCAAAAAAAGATTAAAATACATTAAAATTATGAAACGTATGCATCAGGGTATAGAGCTTGGAAACAATGATGTCGGCATAGGGGAAACAGAATTCGAGATCTATGCTGGTTTAGTATCGCATCCGGAGGGCACTGAAGGAGTTTAAAAGACACACCAACCTCGTAAGCCTGGCACCTCCAGGTCAATGGCTAACACAAATATACCTTGAATATCCATTCCTAAATATTGACCATGACATAAGCACTTAAATATTTCTCCTTATCCTTTCTCTTAAGGAAGAAAAGGATAGTACAAATGCTTCCTCTTTTACATAATGCTTTGTAACTCGTGACCATTTGAAGTGTACGAAGAGTAATAAATACTGACGTAGATACACATACATAATAAAATCTAGTATTTCACTGAAAGCTCAGTATATATTTTTTCCATTTCTCCTCCATTTTATGAGCTGTCTTACATAGAGATCATTAGGGGAAAAAAAACACATTACATTGCTGATAGCATCTAAAATAACCAGGTTAGACTTGCTAGATGTTAGCTTTTTTGTGCTGTTTTCATAATAAATGTCTTTAATATCCAGAATGTTATGGTCTTCCTGGCTAATGGCTTATTTATTTGAGCATGTTTTACTCGTTCACGAATGTGCAGTAAAAAGGGGCTACACTGAAAGCCTGGACTGGTAGCTCTGATGTCCTACAGTAGTAAGTACATACCCCACTTACACGCAGACACCCTACCATACATATACAAAACTTCCGGTAGAAATTCTTCAACTACTATTCAACGTATTTACAGTTTTGACATAACTGTGTTCCTTTTTTCTTGACTCTTCAGAAGCGTCAGTTAGCAGGTAAACCACAAATATATATTTAATACGATAAGGTCTGCCTGTGCTGCTTGTCAGCTAACTTCTTTTGTAGTCAGCCATTACGGATGTATAGCGTGCCTGTTTACCGTCATCTTTCAGACGTCTCCAATTTATAAATTTCGTTTCCTTCTTAATCTTTGTCACTTCTGCAAGCCTCAGGGCTTGGTCCTTCCTCTGCATTAGCTGCTGCTCAAATGCAATTCTGAAGGCATCGGCCATTACATAAGCTTCATCTTTACTTTTCTTCAGCTTTTCAACCTGGTTTTAATTCAAAGAAAATTTATAGTATATTAAGGAATTTGGAAGTAGTTACAGATTTAAAATATATGAAGAAATATATGTTAAGAAACAGACGGAAGCCATTAACACAGACAACTTTTAAATAAATGTAATCAAGGAAGTAGTAGAAACCAAACTAAGTGCCTTCTTGCCACATTAATACGTTTTGAAATGTGTATTGAGGTCCTTACCCTTCCTCTTCTGCACATGCACACATTACCACCCATCTACACAGACAAGTTGTCAGCAGCACCCATTTATCTCTGCACAACAAGAGCTTGAGGAGAGCATTAACGTCCCATGCCAGTTGGGCCAGGAACAAAAGAAGGCAGAGAACGGTTATCTACGCCAGGGATAACAAGTTCGGTACAAAAGGGACATGACGGTACTTACTTTTAAAATCAGTAAGTCAGATGGAGCTTCTGCAGTGGGACCATGAGGTTGGTTACCACATTTGCAGAGTCAAATACAAATTAGAAGAAAAATTTTATCTAAAACTGTAGAATTTCACTAAATTAGAACAGCAAGAGCTTGAAAATTATGTTATCAATTTAAGCATCATGTAAATACAGAGTTTTCAGCAAGATCAGCTTCCTGACCTAGCTGGGTGAGTGGGCTTCTGAGTGCTGATGTCAATGTGAGGGAGCAGTGGAACATACTGCCAGGCAGGAAGAGAAAGGGGAGTCATCCCTGTCAGTGGCAGTCCACACTCACACTACATATGCATTTACAGACTCCATACACTTTGAGCGTATACATCATTTTAGATTAAAAAATATGCACGGAAGAAAAATGAATGAAAGGGTCGGTGTTTTTTTTTTACTAGTAAATCATAATTACACTTTTGTGTCAGCAAAAATTAGGGCATTACAAGCATTCCAAACATTACATGACTTCTGAGAGGCATTCTTGTTTTAAGACACATTAGTTTGTATAACCGGCAGTGGAGTGTTTCTGGTTTTATTTGGTTTTGAACACAAGCACCCCTCTGCTTGTTCGTATCTAAGCCAAGCAGCGTTACCTCTTGCTTGAGATGAAGGAGTTGCTTTCGAGTTACAGCTGCCATTTTAGCACAGGAACAAGCTTGCCCTCCAGAAGTGATGCAGGTGCAGGCTCCAAGAACTGCCAGCTTAAAGTCCAAAACAAACCACCAGTTAAATATCTATCTGCATACACAATATAATCCAAGAGATGCCAGATGACTAGGAAAAAAACCATCCTGAAACTACAAAGGGAGTGTAATGGGCAGGGGAAGCAAGGCACAAAAGATTTAGGCACAATTTCTTTTGATTCACAGCTACCCATGTGAAATGTATTTTTCTGTGAGATAACCTAGAGGCAAAAATTGTCGGCCTGCATATGCTACTCCCTGCAGAGCTCATTAGAATTTTTTCTTGACTCAATAAAGCTGTAGGCATAGGAGTTAAGATATTGTAAAAAAGCAAAACCACCAAAAAACCCAAGCATGTTGGCTTGTAAAAAGGTAGCCTGATGCTTCTTCTGTTTACGCTTTCTTTGCAAGATATGAATCATGACGCACTACAAATTAGAAATCAAACTAACAGGCATGGAAGGGCATACTGTCATTAGCTAAAAATAGGTCCAAAGAAACAGTTAAATAATCACTAAGCAAAATTTATCTATGTATTTTAAATAAAAACATATCATTGAATCAGCCATTTTTTAAAAAAAAAACAAACAACAAGTCATACTTACTTCAAGACCTGTAAAATCTGTAATGTCACTTTTATTCAAGGACATGTTTTCCTGAACAACCTTCTGCTGTTTCACATCTAGCATAGCAAGAAATTCCAAGCACTGCTGATTCAGGACTACGAAATAAAAACAAGGAAAGTGATTTAAAAGTCTGCTGCTCTGGCTTCTTGGTTTCTGGGTTTAACTACACCTAAATCAAGTGGTTCCGTAGTTTAAGCATCAGTTTGGGAAATGTGATGAGACTATGTAGATCTAGAAACTGAGATCCCAGTTGTCTTTCCTTCTGTGTTTTCCTAGAGCTGATGACACACCTACAGAGTGTGCTGGTTTGGGCTGGGATAGAGTTAATTTTCCTTGCAGTAGCTAGTATGGGGCTGTGGGTTGGATTTGTGCTGGAAACAGCGCTGATAGCACAGGGATGTTCTGTTCCTGCTAAGCGGTGCTTGCACAGAGCCAAGGCCTTTCCTGCTCCTCACACCACCCCAGCAGCAAATGAGCTGGGGGTGCACAAGGAGCTGGGAGGGGACACAGCTGACCCCAATGACCAAAAGGATATTCCATATCATATGATGTCATGCTCAGCATATAAAGCTGGGGGAAGAAGGAGGAAGGAGGGGCACGTTCAAAGTGATGGCATTTGCATTCCCGAGTCACCGTTACACGTGACGGAGCCCTGCTGTCCTGGGGATGGCTGAACCCCTGCCTGCCGTGGGGAGTGGGGAATGAATTTCTTGGTTTGCTCTTTGCTTGCATGTGCGTCTTTTCCTTTACTTATTAAACTGTCTGTGTCTCAACCCATGAGTTTTCTCACTTTCACTCTTCCAATTCTCTTCCCCATCCCATCAGAGGCGGGGGAGTGAGCGAGCAGCTGCGTGGGGCTGAGCTGCCGGCTGGGGTTAAACCATGACACGGAGATACCATCTCATATATTACTCTGCTTCAGAACAAAGGGCTCATCTCTTTGTACACTTACAACTAATGCAGCTGCTCTGTTAGAATATCACAATATTGGGAAAATAATTGTGTGTCAGCTATTTTAAAGGTTTTTGGAAACCAAAAGTAAGGCTTGAGCCATCTGGCCCAGCCAGACACCTGCAGAACCTGCAGTTTGAAAAGCTCCACTATAAAGCTGACATGCTGAATACCTCAGAGTTTGTGCTAGGGAATCTTTTAAGCGCTACGTTACAAGTGAACATCTCTGATGCAGATTGCCGTTGCAGCAGGATCACTCAGTGACTCCTCTGGCTGCTGTTGCCTTTTTCCAGGACACAATGTGGAGCATCCGCTGTTCCCCTCCACACCCTGTGTGTCACTATGCCAGTGAGATAAGATAGGTATAATACTTTCACACCAGACCTACTCTTTAAACTGACTTTTTCTGACTTTTCCTATCATTTCATGGGTTTTTTTCAGTTCAAGTGACAATGTGAGAAGAAAAACAAACACAGTTTGTCTGTTTAAAGAGGGTTTCTGCATATCCACTAATATCAGCTGCCCGTAATATGAGACTTATCCTGACAGAAAACATCCTTTCTTGCTAAATCCTGATTTATTCCTGAGAAACAGTATAGTAAGAGGAATAGCAGTTGGTGGCTTACTTGCATTTTCAGCTTTAAGAGTTTTAACTTCTTCTGTTCTCAGTTTCAATGCTTCCTTAAGAGCTGCATTTTCACAATATATCCTGCAGAAGTTTGAAAAAGACTGTATTATCGTTTAAAAAAATATTTTAAAATGGGCACTCAAATGGAAAACAAAATTAGCAGGTTAAAACATTGTATTTAGTATTTCCACAAATTAAAATTAGGATTATTGAAAAGTCTGAAGAAAAAAACAGAACGGAAAAGAGTATTCGGTTTGACAAGGTATTATCAATGCAGCAATATACAAGCAATTTCCTCACTACGTAAATAACAGTATCCGTATCAATAATACACAGTACGTTGTTAGATCCAGATCTACTAACCAGGGGCCAATAAGCAACCTGATGCTACTCCAACTAACGTGCGTTCCTCCTAACAACCTATGTAGGCTTGGTCTGACTGGCACTGAACAAAGCCTAAGAAAACAGGTGATGCCAGGCTGCCTTCTGCGGACTCGCTCCTCCTTATCCGGGCTGCCGGTGGCTCCACAGGGAGCAAAACCAGAATCTCTGCAGTCATACAGAGGTTTCTCTGCAACCCAGATAGCATGTGCTGTTCAAACAGACTCACCTTGCTCATGAGACCACACCCTCACACAACCAATTTAAATGTGTCCAAGTATGCTCAAGTGAATATTAGAAAAAACCAAAAAATCATTCATGTGTAAGTAGCCAGTGCCAACAACTTCAGAGTTTAACAAGAGGTGAGTTTAAGTACCACATTAGAAACTCAAATTTGTAATCGTGAACCTCTGAAACACTTGCTAGAAATCTCTTACTTCCTTGAAAGAACTGAAGTGTTATTGGACATCTGACAAAATGGCTCTGGTATGAATTTTAAAAAGTAAACTTCCTGTAGTCTTAACACTGTTCTCAGGAACAGCTGTACTTTAAAGCTTGAAACCTGAGAACATACAATATGCATTTATAATGCCTTTTTCCTTGAAGTATTTAGGTATTTCCTTCTTGAATAGAAAACTGGCAATCTGAAGTTCTAAATGTTAAAAAAATTCGATTTATTTGGTGGATCCCTTCAGTTGTCAGTAAATGCAGCATACTGTAAGTTCATGGTTTTGTTTAAAACTAAATAGTAGCTTGAATTATTCACTTGAACAAACAGAGGGAAATGCATATTCTTCTCATCCTGCTATCTCAGGTATCCGAACACTCTTTTGCAAAGCAGACTGAGCTGGCTCGCAGTTTTCTGAAGCCATGTCTCTAGCTTTCAACAGTTAACACTAGTTTTGTTGCTCCTAACTACCCGGCTACACTCTCAATCTCCTAAGTCCGCCAAGCCAAAGGGTTTTTCCAGAGGTATCCCTTGATAAGCATAACTAAGTTAACAGGTGAACAAGACACAGTATCATCACAAAACTCTTAGAAATTAATCGTCTGTAAACTTTTGGCTTATTCTTTGAGTCAAAGTTTGAAAATGTTAAATAAAAATCTCCTCTGAAATAATTGTATAATTCTTACGGGTAGACGTCAGAGATATCATTTCTACATTTAAGTAAGTGAGCCTGCTGGTCACATTTTTCAAGGTCTGTTATTGCGTTATCAGTTTAGTGCCTCTGGCACCTTCTGCTTGCCTAACCACATCTGCTGTCCGTCCAGAGTAACCCTTATTTAAACAAAGAACCAGTTCATCAGCCTCTCTCCAAAGCATTCCATTTTACCTATACGTATGCTTATACCTACAATGCAAGAAAATAAAGCAATGATTAACCAGCAAGTGATATTTCTACATGCATGCACATACCATTATTTTCTATGCCTCATTTACATTTAAGGTAAATAAGGACAGTCTGGCTGCAGCTGGCTAACATAACCACAGAATAAGGTGAAAGTGAAAACTCAGCTGACCAAAGCTAGCTTACATACACACAAAAGAACTGAGACTTAATAATTTTAGTAGTTTGAATTGCAAAATACAAATATGACTAGCATGAAAATTAAATAAATCTTCCCAAATCTGGAAGGAAATTAGGAAACCATGAAAACATCAGAAAACCTGATGAAGCAAACTTGGAACACAAGAAAGATGACATACAGCATTCATTGACATTAAAAAAAAAAACCAAACAAACAAAACCAAAGATACACAGTGGAAGCCAAATACCTGTCATATTTTTCTGTCCATGTGTCTTCTATGTTTTTAAATCTATCCTGATCAAATTCAATTTCCCATTGCAAAATATTGATTTCCTGTGGAAACAAAACAAACCTGCAGCAGTTCATTACAAGCCTCCTACTGAAAGGAAGAAGAGGAACTGCTGGTGCCGAGTTTGGCACTGGCAGAGATCTTGATGACCAATGACGGTAACAGTCTAGGATACTGTTAAAAATACATTTGCTGCCAGACATGAAAAAGTTTCTGCGTCGCTGATCTATGGATTCCAGATGGCGTTGCATGAACTAATGCTCGTAGTGGCTTGTGACAAAACCAAACCCACGCTGTCACATTTCCCTGTCCCCTTCCTGTTCTGTGGAAAGGTCCCACAGAAAGAGAAAGCAGAAAACTGAGCTTACCAGGGTGGCTCAATGTCACTTTCCTCCTCCTCTCCATTTTCCCTATGAGAACTTGGCACCCACCTCTTAAACCAATTGGGAAGTTACAGCTTAATAAGAAAGAAATACTGCAACTTATTATGAATGACTGTGAAAGTTACAACAAAGACCAACTGAAAGTACAGAAAGAACTCTAGTAAGTTCAGGTATTATTTATATGCACTATAGCATGAAAACATCTTGATCAAAAGAGTGATACATTAATATTTTCCCTTACTATTAAAAAGGAATAAGAATGCTTTCCATGAAACCCTGGAACTAATGGCAGATTTGCACTGATTTAACTAAACGGCCTTATAATCCCTTATTAATAGCAATGGACTTCTGTGCTTTTGCACAGCTGTGAAGGAAACATGCACCCTTACCTTTTCTAACGTTCTCTTTTCTTCCTCAGTTTTTTGAAGCATTGCTTTTGTATGGCTAGTGGCTTTATTAAATACTGCCTGCAAAAAAAGCCCAACACAACTCTCTCAAATGCTGTAATTTTTTTGCTTAATTTGGCTTTAGCCAAATTTTCATTTTTACATGAAGAGAAGGTCACATTCTTAGTTAACAGGAGTATGCAGAATTAACAAACACTAGCAACTTGCTTGTAAGTCCCAGTGGGTTTTAATTTCAAGGCACTCAATAGCTATGTTGCATAACAACTTGTGTTTCAATCCCATAATCTTTTCTACTGAAAAGATTCTTCTATTGTAGTGTCATTTAAAATGAGATCATGTCTTCTTTAGGACTTGTTCACAAAATCAGCTCTTAAAAAACTTGGTTACAACATCCTTATACTTTGATCCAGGTGTAACTTACTACTAATGTCTGTGGGTAGGAACTGCAGAACTATAAATGGATTACACAAGTAGGCTAAAAAGCAAGAACTCATTTCAACATATTGCCCTCTACAACTACCTGAAAGGAAGTTGTGGCGAGCTGGGGGTCAGCCTCTTCTCGCAGATAACTAGTGACAGGACAAGGGGGAACGGCTGCAAGTTGCGCCAGGGACGGTTTGGGTTTGAGATTAGGATAAATTTCTTCTCGGAAAGGGTGGTCGGGCATTGGAACAGGTTGCCCAGGGAGGTGGTGGAGTCACCGTCCCTGCGGGTGTTTAAGGAAAGGTTGGATGTGGTACTGAAGGACATGGTTTAGTGGGTAATAGGTGGTGGGGGGACGGTTGGACTAGATGATCCTTGAGGTCTTTTCCAACCTTAATGGTTCTATGATTGTGACAGCAAATAAAAATATTAAAAACTGTGAACAAAAGACAAACCTAACATTTAATGCATAATGCCTTCTAAGACAAGGATGGAGTAGTCAACTGAAAGTACCCGTGCTTTGCAGCAGAATTTCAAGCACTGGTAAAATCTATAATTTAAAGGACTGAAAAAAGGGCCATACTCTTTAAGTTAAATGGATAAATCCTCAAGGATCCTCAAACACGGCAGTTTAACAACAGTAAAGTCTTCTTAAATAACCAGAATAGATTAACACAGAAAAAGTAGTAAATCATAGAAGCTGAGTCTGTAGACATTTGCAGACTCAATGCTTTGAATTACAGCTCTGGGAAGAACTTAAGGTTGGGGGGGTTGTTCATGAGCAGTGGCAGGAAGGTTTCTTCTATTCTCCTTCCTTTATCACCAAGTACCCAAATGATTTCTGAACAACTCTTACCATACTCTGCAGAATTCTTAGTGCTTCATCTTTTCCTTCAAGCTGTCTTTGAGATGCTTCAAGCTCAACTTTCAAAATTTCAACTTCCTGAAGCAAATAAAATAGGCACACTGAGTAAAAGCCAAGGTAATTCTGTTAAAACTCGACTACAACAGCAATGTAAATTTGTCCTCCTTGAAAAGCAATATTCTTGTGTTTCTACACTATAGGATTCTTTTCTGACTAACAGCTTGCTTGCGATAAAGAAATGTTAACAGTGCATGGTAGCACAAAATCCTTAAAGAATACTTGTAATTATGTTTATCTTCCAGGGTATTTATAAAATAAACCACTGCAGTTCAACATAGGTCTGAAGCTTTGATATAAATAAGCAGAATGGAATACAGTTTTCTGATATATGCAGTGGTAAATAATACAAATATATGCTAAAATATAAACACTCTATTAATATGACATACATTATACAAAATATCCATCCTTTACAGTGCAAATATCATGTTATGACTGTTAGATGAAAACCACTACTTGTCCAGAATAAGACAACAACAACAAAACAGATTTCTGCTCCAGGTACATGCCAATCATGTCTTTATGCAACATTCCTCCCACTCAGAAGAAAGGAGTTTTTCAGTTTCCAAGAGTTAAAAGAAAATTTACTGCTTTATATCCTTTGGTGTCTCTGGTTCACTTGTGGTCATACAAAACTTTTTTTTTTTTCCTCGTTCTTCTAGTTCTATTACTTCAGCAATTTATAATAACTTTGTATTTGGGAGCAGTGGCAATTTATCAGTTTTGTCTAATTGAAGATGAATAAGGTTCCTCGACGTGTTAACTTGCTGTGTGCTGAAGTTTCTTCATGCTAAGACAACTTGAAAATGACCTGCCATCAGGCTATCCTGAGGTTAAAGAACACAGTGCAGATGAAATGCATGTTTTTACAGCCGAAGATCACCCTCCTCTTTGTCGGGACTGATGCCAACACATCATTTAATCACAGTAAAATTAAAATATAGGACTTAACTACCTTTCAACAAAAATGCAGATTGAAAACCCAAAGACAATTCTGTTAGCAGTGCAGATTTTCAGGCCTCAAATCTTAAAAAAAAGAAAACCTGCTAGAAAAGGAGTACAATCCTTTTAATGTTCTCTACATCTTTAAAAATACTTCTCCCCTCCCCCCAAAAAAATTAAAAAATCCAGAGTATAAATTGCACCTCATACTCTCATTTCCTGGCATAAAATTTAATTAGGCTTTCAACTTCCACTCTCATTTCAAGAGCCTGCATTCATCCAAGACTCCGGACATGCCAAGGTCTTCCGCTAAACTAACATTGTGCTTTACTTTGCTACATTAAAAGGAAATGCAGATTTCAAGAGCAGCACACTCAGCACAGTTACTAACCTCTAGAGCTTCCTGAAGTTGTTGCTTTAGTTCTTCATTTGACATCTCAGCATTAGATTCTGTAGGATTGATAGGAGACACTGAACGATGAGTTACTATAATATTTACAAAAGAAAACATGAGAATTTGCTTTACCCTGAAAACAGGCAACATGCAGAGGTAAATTTTCATGTTTGTGGTTTTTTTCTTTTTCTTCTGGAGCTAATAAACAGATTTAAGAGATATACAAATATTAAGCTCAAACATGTTGTTTCACAGTTAAAGAAGTAAAATGGGAAAAAAGGTCAGTTGTAGAGAGAGCTAAAGTAAGGACAATTATTTTAGAATTTCCTTTAAGAAAAAGACAAACCACCACGATAAAATTTCCATCTTGATTCAAAGAATAATTTAAATTTTTAGGTTCTTTTCAGATTGTAACTTTCAAAATCAAGACAACAGTAACTAGCGCTATTTAAAAGTATGGGCAATTTTCAAGAGATGAAGTATGGTGGTGGAGTATCCCAGAAGTTTTAGCATTCCTCTAAACAAATATTTACTGTTGGTACTGTTTTTTTTAATTACATGGCTTAGCTTACTGTGGTGTGTGGAGACAATAGCGGCAACTTGTTCTAAGGGACAGAAATAAGCAATTATACTGAAATACTTTGATCAAAGTACTAAAAATGGCTAAAAATGTAAGGCAGAGCAACTAAAGTGTAATGAACAGTACTGCCTATATTTGATTTCATTTATAGCAGTGTTGTCTTCACAACAAAAACGAATGCCAACAGCAGGAGAACAGAAACGTGCAGGTTCTAAAAACAACTGTTTTAACTCAGAACTGTGTGAATTTACAAATTTCAACTAAATAGCAAAAAGGATTTTTAAGATTTAGCCATAAGCTTTAGACACAGTGTGTCTCTGGGAAGACACACTTAAACAAACCAGGAACCCAAGCAATTCCATTCCATTTCATACAGGTATTTAGAGAAGAACAGCGCTGTCCCCACGGCGGGATGCTCGTCAGAAAATGTCACTTTCAAATGCGAAACTAAACACTTTAAAAATACACTAAGAAGGGCCACAGCATCATTCATTGACAATCAAGTCTGCTGTTAATGTTTTGGGAGGAAGGTCTAGGAACAGAGACTGCTCTGCTGCCTCAATGGCCTTGAGCATCTCCTGCTGCAACAGCAGACCCACCGGCTGCACCAACGAACCCGCAAGGCCACGCTGGATGCCAGCAGGCGTGCAACGCACACGCGCTTCTTGGAACCCTTCAGAGATTTCAAGGCGTTTTGGCAAAGGATTTCATAAATTTGACGACACCTTGTGAAGCAGCCGAACTGCTCGGGTTTTGCCAACAGAGATTTTTCTCATAGTGAGTAAGGAACTTCTAAATTACTCTTACCACAGCTATTTTGTCGTGTGGAACTAGAAACAGGCTTTTTGGATGATCCACTGTAGAAATTGCTTCTTTTTGAAGTGGAAAGAGCTGCAGCATCAGTTTCTTCTGCTCTCCTTGCTGCAAAGAGAGAACTGCAGACCTTTCCAGACGCCTTCCTAGATCTAAGTAGAGAGTTTTGTAAAGTTTCCCCTTCATAAACACCTCCAGGCCTTCTCCCAAATCCGTTCCCCAAGTCCCCACAGGTCATGTCATCCTCTTCTGATTCCTCCATCTTCTCCTCCTGGGTTTGGGTTTTATGTTTAGGGGTTTTGGGTTTGGGGTTGTTTGGGGTTTTTTTTTTGCGATAGAGGGCACTTCACTTGCTGGCAATGTGAGCAGTGCCTCCCGCAAAGCGACAGGTATTTTAGCTAGGAAAAAAACAAGAAAACGACACAATTAAAGCAGTAAAACAACATTAAAGTGAAAACTCTTTCAGAAGTCTTGGTCCATGGCCGTTTCCCGTACGTGTTCGAGCTGCCCGGGAAACATCGCTCCCGCCGCACGGTAACACATTAAAGCAGTTGAAACNCGGCCCCGCCGCCCGGAGCCCCCGACCCACCTACCTGCCCGCCCGGTGTCGGCGCTGCCGGTGCCGCCCCGGCGCGGGCTGGAACGCTGCCGAGGGCGGGGGGAGCAGCCGGGAAGGAAGGCGAGCCAGCCGCTCCCTGGGCGGCCGCTGGGAGCGCGGAGGCCCAGAAACACGGGGGTTGTGTGCCTACAGCTTCCCCCCTCCCCGTCCTCAGCCACAGCTGCGTTTACAAAAATCCCCAGCAGCTGTTCGAAGCGTGGTTTAACTTTACAGAACGTGGCCATTCAAAGCACTCCCAAAAATCGGTGTTGTCCAGACGTTCCCACGCCAGAGATCATCCTCCACCGGGTATCCTGTTCAAACACCACCACTGACAGACACCACGCGTGTGCGTGTGTTTCCACGGCATTTGGTCCTGGTTCTGCACGCGAAGTCCAGGTTTTTGGCCATTCTGGTTTACACAAGGGTCAAATTGCTGATGCAGCATTCCTGTGTTTTTCCTCCACAAAAACTGATACCAAATTTGGAATAAAAAGTAGAATCATAAATATGTAACCATAATACTCTTTATAATTGAAATTTTCATAGAATCATAGAATCACAGAACAGTTTGGATTGGAAGGGACCTCCCAGCCCATCTAGTTCCAACCCCCTGCCATGGGCAGGGACACCCCCCACCAGCCCAGCCTGCCCAAAGCCCCATCCAGCCTGGCCTTGGGCACTGCCAGGGATCCAGGGGCAGCCACAGCTTCTCTGGGCACCCTGTGCCAGGGCCCCAGCACCCTCACAGGGAAGGATTTCTTACTAATATCTCATCTAAATCTCCCCTCTTTTAGTTTAAACCCATTGTCCCTTGTCCTGTCACTCCCTGCCCTTTTAAACAGCCCCTCGCCACCTTTCCTGTAGGCCCTTTAGGTACTGGAAGGCCGCAATTAGGCCTCCTCAGAGCCTTCCCTTCTCCAGGCTGAACAACCCCAACTCCCTCAGCCTGTCCTCGTAGCAGAGGGGCTCCAGCCCTCTGATCAGCTTTGTGGCCTCCTCTGGACTCACTCCAGCAGCTCCATGTCTTTCTCGTCCTGGGGACCCCCGAGCTGGACGCAGCACTGCAGGGGGGTCTCAGCAGAGCAGGGCAGAAAGGCAGAATCCCCTCCCTCGCCATGCTGGCCGCACTATTTCTGATGCAGCCCAGGACACGGGTGGCTTTCTGGGCTGCAAGCGTACACTGCCGGCTCATGCTGAGCTTCACATCAACCACCACCCCCAAGTCCTTGTCCTCAGGGCTGCTCTCAATCCATTCTCCACCCAGCCTCCAGTTGTGCTTGGGATTGTGCCAACCCACGTGCAGGACCTCGCACTTGGCCTTTTTGAACTTGATGCAGTTTGCAGGGGCCCACCTCTCAAGCCTGTTGGGGTCCCTCTGGATGGCATCCCTTCCCTCCAGCGTGTCGACCGCACCACACAGCTTGGTGTCATCTGCAAACTTCCTTCAGACAAATAGTTTTACTATTCCACCTCGTGTATACAAGAACTTTATTAGCAAGCACTTTCTACAAAATCTTTCACAAGGCTTTACAAGCCACCTTTTCGGTGAAGAAACGTTATTTTTACTTTGCACAGCCATGCTCTCCTGAGACCTGGTCTTTACAAGCAATTAGAACAGAGGGCTGCCAGTATTTTATGTATAACTATGTTTTGTATCACTGTAGGTTCATTATCCTGCCAAAAGGCATAGTTCTGTAATAAACTTGGTGTTAAATATGTTCCATGATTGTGATGAGAAAAGGGAGAAAGAAAACTTTTCAGTACTCCACACCACTGCAGATACAGCCAGTTTCCTTACATCCTAAGTAATTCCCAAAGTTCTGTGTAATCATCTTAAAAAAACCTCCTACCAAGTCACTTCTCTTCCTCTCAAAATAAAGCGCGCTCCTTACACTGTATCATACACCCCTTGCTCTACCTTTGCCTCCACACGTTCAAGAATACAACGGTGTGTAGGTGGGTTTAGTCCAACTATTCAGAAACAGACTAACTCCTTTTCAGGGCACTTTTATTCTTTAGAAATCAAAAGCTCCTCAACTGCCATCAGTTACCAGGAATTTACAGTTTTTTCGGGGGATGACACAGACAGGGAGGTTTGGTTTTAAGTGTAAGCTCAACAAAATTCTCAATTATTGAACGCAGTTCTTGCTACTAAGGGCAATCGTGTCATTTTCATCGTTTCATGTGCTGCTGAATTTTCACTTGTGTCAGCTCTCCTGTGCACCTCTCCGAGAGCGCTTCGGAGGCTCTTCCAAAGCCTTGCAACCTGGTTAATCTGAACCTTCTAGTACCTAACCACATCAAGTCCCAATAAAATTAATTTTATCATATAAGACTTATGAATGTCATTTATTAAACTCTTCCAGGAAGAGATCCAGCACAGTTACTTTTTCACCAATGTCAATTGTTGTCCTTCATCCATTGCTCAATCCATTGCATAATCTGATCCAAATTTCTCTCCAGGTCTTCTGGAGTGTTGCTGGGCAACTGGTGTACAATTTCCTCTCTATATGACAACATAGCTTCCTCGTAAAGCGTTTGAAAAATCTCACACTGAATGTTGTCTTGCAGCTTTTTCCCTTTGTAGCCCCTAGAAAAGAACAATGAGAGACAGTCTTCGATATGCAGAGAACTATAAAATATTCTACAGATAATCAGTAATTTATAACCTAGAAAAATCTCTGATGAATTCACACAACAGTACTTTACTCAGTATTTATTCCACTGGCATACCTGCTTTCAAGTCTGTCATACAGATACGAATTTTCCGTACGAAGTACAAATACTATATGAAACCACCGTTCAGGGAAAAAATCACAGCCATGATAATCAACAATAACTCCACCCTCACTCATTTTATCTTCTAGTTCATCAATTACCTTCAAAAGAAACAAAGATAGGCAAGTTCATCTGAAATTACAGGTGGTCAGAATTAAAAAATGGTAGGTTTTGAAGATGGACTTACCCTGTCTTCATCCAAAATTGGACAATCATATTCCTCATCAAAACCTTCGTACAGTTCTCCTGCAGCAAAAATAATTTTTTGAAGCGTGTGAATTACTAGTGGTGATTAAAATTATTTATATTGTTATGTTTATTTGAAAAGGATGCAAGCAGAAGACAGTGTTCACAGCAAGGAACACTGTTTACAAATCCACATGAGGACAGATTTGTAATTTTTTATTTAACACAAAGTATGCTACTGTTACATAAGTGTTTTTTTAACTCATGCCACCAAACCCATTTCTGTTAGAGCAAATTCACTGCCTTTTCATTTAATATATACAATATACTATATACATATATTAAAAGCACGTAGTCATACAAAGCAAAAATATCTTAAGTACTCTAACAGACTACTTTGTTAATATGGCCTACCTTCTTTTGCCATGTCACCCACATTAATATATGTCATCCCCGCTCTTGACGCAAGTTCTTTTCCGAGTGTGGTTTTCCCAACGCCTGGAGTACCTAAAGAGAAAACCCCATATAAAACGGTAAGAGAACAATACGCAAATCCTCTTCAAGTAACCCTTTAAGGAGTCAAAAAGGAAGCTGTTGTCAGTCAATGTTGTGAAGTCTGTATAAGAAAGAAGGGGCAAAAGATCCATGACAAGAAAAAAAAAAAGGCTAGTGACTAAAACAAAACCAACAATGAATACATATCTCACTTTCCATATTCTAACTGGGATGGTGCAAAAATAAACCAAATTTCATTTAAAAATTAATAGGACAAGGGAGGATGGGTTTAAACTAAAAAAGGGGAGATTTAGATTAGATACTGGGAAGGACTCCTTCCCTGTGAGGGTTGTGAGACCCTGGCACAGGGTGCCCAGAGAAGCTGTGGCTGCCCCTGGATCCCTGGCAGTGCCCAAGGCCAGGCTGGATGGGGCTTTGGGCACCCTGGGCTGGTGGGGGGTGTCCCTGCCCATGGGGGGGGTAGGACTGCATGGGCTGGAAGGTCCCTTCCAACCCAAACTGTTCTGTGATTCTATAAACCCCCCAGTTTTCATGCAGAGCAGCCCGGCACCAGCTCGGCAGGGACCTCACACCCCACATCACCCCGAGCAGCGAACAGGNCAGGCCCGGCGGTCGCAGTGAGGCCGCCCGGCGGATGGGCCCCGCCCGGGCTGAGGATGTCCGGAAGCTCCTCGGGAAGGCAGGCGGCGCCGGGGGAGGTAGGCCGCGGAGCGAGGCTGCAGGGGCTCGGGGCGGGCTGCGGCCCGCAGGACGCTTTTCGCAGCTTCCGGGAAGAGTGCGGCCGCTGCGCTGAGGAGTGTGTTTAGGCCCGGTGGTTGCTCCTCGGTCGCTCTGTTGGGAGCTCCTCCTCAGCGGCGGGGCCGTTTTTTTTTCTGTGTGGGGGGTGTTTTTT
>VWZZ01002079.1:25002-43135 GCA_013399095.1 Psophia crepitans | reverse complement strand
GGCCCCGGGCATCACCCCTGCTGTACTGCTCCTCCGGCCGCAGGGCTGCTCCCCACGGGCACTGGGACAGAGCAAGCGTGACCTGAGCCTGCCCTGCGAGGTGGGGGGGGGTGGTGGTGCGAGAGTGTTTTCTGCGAAGCTACGGCTGCTCCAGGCGCCCTTCTCCGAAGGCACCTCGGGACGGCGAGGTGCTGGGTGGCTCCGGCTGGGAGAGCGCCGCGACGGCAGCCGGCGCTGCCTCCTGCCTGCTAGCAGGCAGCTGCCCTGCCGCCCCCCGCAGCTCTGCCAGCTGCTCGCTTCTGGAATTAGTGTAATTAGACCTACTGCGGTTGGTAACGTCCGGGGTCACACTGCTAATGCACAGAACTGGGACACACACACACACACACACACGCGTGTCACCAGCCCCGAAGCAGGCAGCGGAGGTGGTTGCTCCACGTGAGGCACCTTTCTCACCCTGAGGCCGGCCCTGCGAATGCCCGCGCTGCCCGGTGCGGATGAGGGGCTGCCCTGACCCAGCCCAGCGAGCGCTGGGAGTGTGGAGCCCGGCTCTGCCGCAGCAGGACCTGCCGGGTGCCCGGTGCCTCGGCAGAGCTGCGGTTCCCCAGCCGAGGGGGCTCTGTGGACCAGCCCCAGCCTTAGTCTCCCCCACGCTCTCTGCTTGTTGGAGCAGAAAAGCCAGCAAGGACAGGGGCCAAACACCAGAAAAACCCCCACGCTGGCAGGTTTTTGTCCTTTCTTGTTTTGGCTGTGCGATGGTGTGGCCAACAGTCAACGGCTTGGGTGATTTAATCTCTTTCTTTCTCCTCTCCAAAGGCTGAAGAAATCTGGATTAAACGAAGAGACATTACAGAAGCTGGACGCTCTGAAAGAATTAAAGCCCAGCGTGAATATAGAATACATCTGACAAGCAGGACTCGCTCACTGATGGAGCTCGCACAGGTGTAGAGAGGAGATGGGGGGTCTGGGAGATGTTTCCTCTATTTATGAGAGGTTCTTTTAGTGCCAAAAGAGCCTTCCAACAGGCGCATCCTGGCTCCGTCTGGTCGCCCGGTGGAGTGGAGGAATCACCGCCCGGAGCTGAGATGTGTTTGTGCGTTACAGGCCCCCATGGGACCACCTGCAGGGTCCTGGGTGGGTGGGAAGCCCGAGCTGAGGTTGCAGGAAACTGGGAGGAGGCAACGGATGAGTCTGAAACTTCAGTGTCCTGTCCTGGCTGCTGGGAGTGCCCCAAACAGACCTTGGCTGCAGAGGTTTTTCTTCAGCATCCACGGTTCGGCTGCGATGATTTGCCTATAGATGAGGGTTTCTGTGTTTCTATCTGACCCAGTAGTTTCCGAGGTCTTCTCCCTCTCCTTTTTGTGAAGGGTGCTTCCTTACACCCATGTTAGATAAAGGAACCTTGTCATGCTGTGACACTTCTGTTGGCTCCTGTGTCAGCAGCAAGGGCCCCGGGCGCTCCCAGGGTCTGCGCAGCCCCCCGGGATGCTGTCCATCGCCTGGCTTCTCTCCCATCACCGCAAGCACCGCTATGGAGTAGAGGGTTGGGTTAACAAAGCACAAATCTGTTTAAACTTCCCAGTCACTCTGGGGACCAGCGCAGCTCTCGCCATGGGTAAGAATCATAGACCCACAGAACATCACGAGCTGGCAGGGCCCCCCAGCCCAACCCCTGGCCCCACACAGGACCAGCCCCATCACAGCAGATGGCTGAGAGCGTTGGCCAGACGCTGCCTGAACTCAGCCCAGCTCGGGGCAGTGACCACTGCCCTGGGGAGCCTGTGCCAGGGCCCCACCACCCTCTGGGGGAAGAACCTTCTCCTGATCTCCACCCTGACCCTCCCCTGGGGCAGCTCCAGGCCGTTCCCTGGGGTTCTGTCGCTGGGCACCAGAGGGAGGGGATCAGCGCCTGCCCCTTGGCTCCCCCTCGGGAGGCAGCGCTCAGCCCCAGCCCGGAGCTCCAGACCCCGTGCCTGCGAGCTAACACCCGGGCCCGCTCAGCCCGGCAGGCAGCGGGACGGGCAGCTGCCCTCCCCAGGCACCGGGGAGACGGAGGAGAGGTGCCAGCGCCAGCTCCCAGCCTCAGGCCAGCAGCACCGGCCGATGCCCGAACCGGGGCTGCACGGGGCGCCAGACCGGCCAGGGCCCTCCGCAGCCTGGCAGGGCTCCGCCGACGTCCTGGCTCAGCCGGCTCCACATCCTCCAGAGTTGCGTCACGGCTTTTGCCGACTGCCTGTCCCGGGCTGGAAAGGCTCTGACAGCAGCTGCGCTCCCGGCAGGACCCCTGGCCTTCCTGCTCACCGCCAGAACGGCAAGCCTGTGGTTTGATGGGTGCTGCTTGCGCCAGCACTGAGCTGACACCAAACCCATTCACCCCCCAAAGCACGCTGCCAACCGACGGCCCCCGTCCCCTCGCTGCCAGGCGCCTCTCGCCGAGAGCCTGACCTCCAGCTCCCACCCTCCGCCAGGGCCTGGGAATCATTGCCTCCTTGGCGAGGTCTGACGAGGTAATTTGAGGATTACCATGAGGGACAGAAGGCAGCTGGCAGGGAGCAGCCGCGCTCCAGGCTCAAGGGAGCCTGAAACAGCCCAAGGTAGGGGATAGCCTGGGGAAACCAGCGGCACGAGAGCATCCCGGGCAGCCTGCAGAGATTAGGAATGCTCTGAGGCCACCCTGAAAGCACCCGAGGAAGCCACTACTGAGAAAGGTCAAGAAAGCTTGGAGAATCTGTGGGGAAAATCCCCTCCAGGGAGATCCCAAGAGAGCTCACGCGATGCAGAGAGCGCCCCAGGTTAATCCAAGAGCTCCAGAGGGCTGAACCGGGGGAGCCCAGGAACCCCAGAGGCCAAAAAAAGCTTGGCAAATCCAAGAAAAAAAAAGTGAGGGTGTTCCCACAATGGGCTGAAATCAGCTCTGCAGCACCCTGTGTGAGAGGAAGGATGGGGTGCAGCCAGGCTGGGGCAGAAGTGGTGGAAATGCACCGAGGTGACCACGGGTGCCATGGGACCAGCTGGACCCTGCATTGCCACTGCCCCAGGGCCAGGACCGCCACCAGTGCCCCCAGAGCTTACTGCAGTGACGAAGAGGGGCAAGAGCACTTCTGCCCGTGGGTACAGCTGCAATCGCTCATGTCTGAGCACGTCTCCCCTCCGACAGGCTCAGCCTCTTTCAGTAAAAACTAAGTCAGACATATCTTGTACCACCTGCGTTGTTCCTTCGGGTAACGCTATGGAAGGAGGCTGCAAGACTGGAGGGACTGAAACCCTGGAGGCACCCAAGAGAGCCCAAAAGACACTGAGATAACCCCAGAGAGCTCAGGGGGACCCAAGAGACCAGCCAGAAGAGTCACCAAGAGTCCCACAGACGTCTGGTGGGACAAGGAGGGGGCCCAGGGGTGAGGGGGCAATGCAGCAGCCAGGACAGAGCTCCTGGCAGGGAGCCTCAGCTGCTGTAGAGCTCTGCTCACGCTCTCGGAGCTGCTCTGTGCCTCTGCAAAGCTCATCCCAACCGCTGCCACCACCTTCACCCAGCTCAGAGCTCTAAAGACCCACACAAAGCTCTAAGCGCCTGCGAGGCCCTTCCACCGAGACACCTGCAAACTCTCCTAAGCTACTCAAAACCCCCCCAAACCCATCCTAAAGCTCCACAAAACCACTCTGACCAGCCTGAAACCTCATCTGAGCAGAGGTGAGCAGAGCTAGGCAGCTCTGGACAGGTCCGTGGCCACGGGCCTGTGCTCCCTCTCGGGGACCGGGCCCTGACGGTCAGGGGACAGGAGCTCTCGTGGGGACAGCACAGGCTGCACCGGCTCAGGACCCTCTTCCTCACCGAGATGGGACCGAGTCCCTCTGCTACGTTCATGTTTGTGCTGAAGGGAGAACTGAAGAAAGAGGAAGGAAAGCTTATTACAGCAAGTGTGGGACTTGGTGACTTTCCCTTTTCATCTAATCACCTTCCTCATTGCTGCTGTCACCGGGGTTTGGTTAGACAAATGGCTCTCAGCATGCCGCTGGCTGCACTGGCTAGTTCTGCGGGGCAGCTGAGAGAAGGGGGGGCAGCTGTCCCCACATAGGGTCCTGGGACCCTCCACAGCTACCCTGAGCTGCGGGGGCAGCCCCCAGGCAACCACTGCCCAGGGCTGGGCCCACCAGGAGCTGCCTGCTGCTCACGCACAGACCGTACACTGAAGTCTCCTAGAAAAACCAGCGCCAAGGACTGAGGCCAGGCTTTGTTTTTCCATTAGAAAAGAAACAAACAGTGACAGGACATTCTGACAGTGCTTAAAGTGTCCAAGCAGATTTTTCTAACTGCAGGAAAAAAAAAAGATTCTGGCTTGGAGTGACAAGAGGTCACAAGAAATCTTGAAGGAAAGCTACTTGCAGAGAGCAGCATTGTTAGACACATGAATTAGTAGAGGATGGGTTATGAAAACATTACCCCCTGGGGCTGGTTAAAAAATTTGATCTTCCTGACAGTAATTTCATAGTTTCCTTGTGGAAACGAGATTCTGCAAGCGGCCGGAGGGAACGTGTGATGGTGCAACATCACGTCTTCGAACAGCTGCACTCTGACGGGCAGAACGCACGGCCATCGACGCAGGTCGGCCATGGAAAAGCATCATCCCGCCACAGAGGGGACGGAGTCAAACACTGATAGAGTGGTTACTGAAACAGGATTTTATTCAATACCATTATTTGTATAAAAAAAAGCTTGACATTTAAATAAGCTGCATGCTAAAACAAACTCACACACCATGTTGTCATAAAAGCCGGCTCTTGGCGCTCTCAGTTTTTGAAGTTGCAAGAGGGGCCGCAGGCAGGTTTGGTGCCAGGGGGGGAATGCCAAACCGCCGAGCTCGTGCGCTTGAAGTAGCGAGGCTTGCTCTTACCGAAAATATCCTCCAGCTTCGGGCTTGGAATTAGCCCAAAGAGTTGGTCAACGTTCACCGGGTGATAGTATTGGTGTAAAATGGCTTGATTGAGCTGAGAACCTACGGGAACAACCACAGCAGAGCAGCAGGCTGGTAACTAAGTTTTCAGTGCTCGGCTCCAGATGTCCTTTCCCTGCAGGACAGCTCCTCTCCTTCCACACCTGAAGAACCTACCTGGGCGGCTGTGAGTTTTCCCCGCTCGCTGCCAAGCTCTGAACCCATCTCCAGGCTGCCGGCAGCGCCTGTTTGAAGTCGCTCAGCACACCAGGCAGCCCGAGCCCACCCCACCTTGGTTTCCTCGCCGCTGTTGAGCCCCCACTGTTCCTCTCGCACCCTTAGAGGTCTTTGGTTTAACTTCAGCACAACAGCATTTGTAAGAAAGCAGCTCCAGCGCTGCTGGAGCCTCGCGCACCCCCCGGCTGCGCTCTGGGGGGAGCTGAGGCTGCACCAAGCGTGTCTGGAAAGCTCCAGCTTCCCAGGGAAGGGATCAGAGGAAGCTGAACCAAACCTGACACTTACCATCAGCCCAGGCAGGGACGGGCTTCCGAGGTTCATTTTCATCATCCGTGGAGTCATCGCTGTTCAGATCCATCCCATAGTCGTTTACCTTCCGGGATGCGGATTCCAGCCTGCCCCTGGGGGGCCCTAAGCAGGATGCGGAGATGGATTTCTGCAACCAGAGACAGCACAGATGGGAGCAGGGAGCTGGGCTTCCAGCTTGCCTGGCCAGGCCAGGCCGACCATGCGCCACGCAGCGCGACCCCTCGCAGGCACCACAGCTCTGGCACCAGCAAGACGAGCAGCCAGCGCACACATCTGTGCAGACACAAACTGTCACTGCACTCAGTGACGCCGTAACGACTTTTAAGCCTTTTCCCTGCTGGTTTCCGTAGGGAAGCCTTAGGACCCACCACAGAAGCTGAAGCACTCTGCTTCAGCGCACACGGCTCCACCACTCAAACCCATCTGCGTTTTGTGTCTGCCAGCCTCCAGAGCTCTGACCGAGCCACCGCGCAGAGAAGCCAAGTGGGGAGAAGGGGCCCAGAACAGGAGGGTCCACGATTTATGCCTGAGCAGCCTTTTCTCCACGCTCCAGCTTCAGGTGAAACAGGCCCAGGAGAGCCGGTGGCCGGAGCGGGGCTGGCTCAGGGCGCTGGGCTGCTGCCTCCTGGCTGCTGCCATCCTGTGGCCACTCCCAGCACCTTTTCCAAGGGAAAACCTTGATTTTCAGTCAGGTTCCACCCCTCCCCGTGCCAAGCTGCGGGCCGAGCACCCCAGAGCACAGCCATCCCCATCCCCTGCACGGATGGATGCCAGTGAAGCCCCAGCAGCTTATGCTGAGGATTTTGTTTCCTGCCCCACTCTGAGGGATAATACACCTGCCCCAACCCACGGGGGCCAATTAGACACCACAGACTCGTTTTATTCAAGGGCTCTGCTGGAGGCAGGACTCACCTTCACAGTTTTGCTCAGCCACGTGCCAGAGGCAGCAGTCAATGCTTCTGGCTGCCTGATTTTTTTCTTCTCTCCCTGCTGCTGGGGCTCCTGTAGACCATCTTCTTCCTGTTAAGATAAGAATTAAGTCATTCTTTACTCGCATTCACCTAAGCAAAACAATCAGGCTATCTTGGGAAGCGAGCCAGATTTTCTGGGGCCCTTACAAAGAAATCCTCAGTCCCTTGGTGTCTTCTTCTGCAGAAGAGGAAAAAACCCCAGACCCAAACTCAGGACTTCCACAGTGACTCATGACTCTGCTCAGATCCAGACCAACGAGGTCTTTAGAGCCTTCGCTCACCTTTACCGCTCTGGGCCCGGCGTTAGAAGCCACAGCAATGGATTCTGGTTGCTTGGGTCTCTTCTCCTGCCCAGGCAGCTGGTGCAGCATTTTTTGGCTCTCTTCCTCCTAATAAAGAGAAAAAATTCCCACTGCTTAAACTCTGTTTCACTCCAGGAGCTTCTTCTCCCATACTGCTCAGTGAGGAAGAGCTAACAGGAAGGCAAGAACTGCAGGCACTTTGAATTACTTTCATCATCTCTCTTATCTGGAGCAGCTTTGCTGTGGCTCCCTCCAGCCCAGGTGCTGGCAACGTATGAAGAATTCAGACCTTCATTAAAGTTACATAGCACAATGAGGAGTTTTAATGTCACGGACCTGGTGAGAGAGCAGCCAGAGCAAAGTGCAGGAGGAATTTATCCTCAAGAGGAACAGTGTTTGGGGGGGCTGATTTTCTACTAACAAAGGAGGCAAAAGAAAGTGTGACATTAAGAATGGAGCAGAAAAAGTCACTGTGGTATTTTGAGACAAGGTCTTGGCTGAACCATAACATTCTCTGCGTAAGTGCATGTGAAGTTACATGAAGCCATACGATAGCCGGAGTTTGTTATGGGGATTGCATCCGCCAAAACCAGCGAGTCAATGTAGTAGGAAGAAATAAATCAATCTCTTGGTAATTTCCACATTCATTTAAGTATCAGTGAGTGCCATTTGGAGGTGCTTTTCCAAGTGCCACTGCACGTCACCCACCTGGTGACAGGGCTGAGAAGGCTCACCTGCTGACAAGAACACAGTGCACCCCACCCTGATCCACAGAGTTGGCTTGTTCTCGCACAACCACCAACTCCTTACACTAATGCGTTTGGCTTGTCGTCAGTTTTCTTGTACTTGTTCCTCTAAGTAACGTAATAACAAATGCTAAAGCCTTAAACGTAGCACTTGGAAAATGAGTTTGATCTTAAAACAAGGCTGCACATCCTATGCCTCACTAGTTTACAATGGAGCTGTTGTTCCAAGACCACTCCGACTCCCCACCTTTATGTTTTTTTCAGTAAACACTGCTGACTCCAGCTGTGGTTGGGGGCCCTTCTCTTTCCCTCGCTGTTTGTGATCCCTGGGGAAAAAAACAGCATTGAGTTAGAGAGGAAAGCATGTCTGCCCCACGCTGAGAATTCTTATAGCCTCTTGCTGCAGTGTCCAAACCTTCGGGGCAGCCCAACGCTCGCACCAGCCTCCCAGTTTCAGCAATTTATCTGTGCATCGCCACGCCTGTTGCCAAGCCCCCCTTGCCAGCACAGAAACAGGCTAATACCTCTCCTTCGCTTGTTCCGCCTGCTGCTGCTCTACAAGCTTTTTCAGTTCCAAGACTTTCTTCCCTTTTTCTTTCCCTTCATCCTCTCTCCTTTTCTGCAGTGGTTCTTGCTGCTCAAATTCATCTTCCTCCTGAAGAAGAAAGATGACAGCCCCTGTACCCTCCAGCCGGAGCAGGGGAAGATGGGAGGATACGAAGCGGATGCTTTGAGACAACCTGTGCTAGCTGATCTCAGGCTTACCCTCCGCAGCCTGCCTACCAGCTGGGGGGGGTCTCTCCCTTCTGACCCCCACAGGTGCCCCTTGCTCAAACCCAACATCTGTCGGCACAGAAATCTTGTCGCACAGACCCCAAAACCCCTGCAGTAGGAGAGGCGGGGATTTCCCTGTCCCCGTCCCCCCCCCGCCCCCCCCAGACCAGCCCCCAGGGTCCCTGCCACTCCTTCTACATGCAGGAAGGACCCAGAGTTGCTCTTACCCCCCTGAGCGCTTTCTGCTTCCGTGCGTCGGCTTCCCCAGGTTTCTTCGACAGCTTTTTCTTGCTCTGCTCCTCCGCCGCTTTCTCTTCCCGCGCTTGCGAGAGGCGCACCTGAGAAAGCCACCGGCGTCCGCCCCACTGTCCTGAGGACCCCTCGTCCAGAGGGAGGACGGGGACGGCGTCTGAAGTCAGTGACATCCCATGTCCTAACGAGACTGAGAGCCCAACGCCCAGCACACAGCACACTGGATTTAGCGCCAACCTCACGCAGCGAGCCCAGCGCGCACGACAGGCCACCTGAAGAGTCACCCAGCAGCACAGAGACCGCGACACAACCCCAGAATACATGCCCCCGTCTTGTAAATGATTCTCTGCTGGTCAAGGGGATCCAGCATCTGGTCTCCCTTTGCCTGCGGTGCTGCTGTTGACCAACCGAACCGCAGCATGAACGGGGGTTGTGAAAGCTGACTGCGCCCCACGCAGTTCCTTCGCCCACGCTGTCTGTCCCAGCAAAGCTCTGGCAGGTCTGCAGCAGCAGAATAACCGGGGCTGCGGGTACTTTTGGCCTCTCAGGTTTTGGGAAAGGCTGAAGGGAGCAGAATTCCTTTGTTCGCTACAGCTGACCCTTTCCAAAGGTCGCTTTAGTCCACCCCCCCAAAACAAGCAACCTCCTCCCAAAGGCTGCTGGGGTCAGGCCAGCACAGCCTCCCTCAGTCCTGCAGAACCTGCACGGTTGTGCAAGAGCAGCAACACCGGCCGCACACAGGCATCAACAGCCCATCCTAGCACGCTCTTAGTTTTCCACCCACCCCCAGAAGAGGGCCAGGCAAGGCTTTAAAAACAAACACGATACAGCTACGCAGAGCCACCAGCATCCCTTGCACTCTCGGCAGCTATTCTTTCCCACCATGTCTTTGCAACCCCCTGCAAACACCGCGGCTTCCCCCTCTAATGTTCTGTGTGCACAGCTCGCTCCGAGCACGCTGCGAGTGAGCAAGGCTGTCTCATCTGCTCACAGGACAGTCAAGAGCACTGCAAACACTGCATGTCAGAACAGGAGCATTAAGAACCACTGCAGAGGTATGGAGAACAAAAGACTCCTCTTGTTAGACAGAATTTCCATGTCTCTGATGCAGACTTACCCACCACCGCATTACTCACCACCAGCTGCAATCCTGTGCGGGCACGTATCGTGCCAGTGGCCCATTTGCACCCTCCTGGCCCTGCAGCTCACCAAAATAGTGTCACTGTACTGAGTGGTCCAAAGCTTGGTCAGGCTTCTTACCTTCTCATCGTTCTGTAAAAGCTTCTGCTCCACTCGCTTTTTCTTCTCTTCTTCCATTTGTTCCACCCGTTCCCGAGCCTGCAGCGCCTTCCTCAGACGCTCTTCCCTCTTCCTGGGCAGAGCACGTGCAAGAGAGGCCCATTAGCTTTGCCGGCTCTAGCAGGGAGGCCGAAGGGGGAACAGGGACTTGCCACAGTAACTGGGGGGAACGGTTATTCTGCTTGCCTGGCTGTGGCTGAGCCTAGGCTCAGCGTGCTTTTGGACTAAGTTCAGACTTTAGCAGGTGCTTTGCACCGATGCACTTCTTGCCCCACGAGCCACAACAGCAGAGCTCAGGGTGCCCAGGTAGCAGCGCTTGCAAAGTGCTCCTTCCCCACGGGAGGCACAAGGCAGGGCAGCGCAGCGCTGTCTGCCTGGCAGGGAAGGAGCAGGAGGTAAGGGACCCAACTCACTGCTTCATTTCTGCCTGCCGCCGTCTCTTTTCCTCCTCCACTTTCTTTTTCCTCTGCTCCTCAGCCTCCTGTTTCTTCCTGAGGCTTTCCAGCCTCTGCCGCTCCTTCTCCTGAAGGGAGATGAGTTCAGGCTGTACCGACTGCCTGTTTCTACCCTCAGAGGCTAGGCAGCCAGCTAAACAAAGAAGTCACTGTCAGAGTCATGTTCACCCACACACCGGGATGGGAAGTGAATTGTAGGGAAGAAAGAACACAGGTTTGGCAACAGCGCTTTTTCAACGAATAAGAGCAGAAGAGTCACAGGTACGGGGAAGAAACGTGTCTGTCCTTCAGCTGTGGAGAGTAAGTTTAGGCAAGGAACTCCTGCAGTACGAGACCAGCTGTAGGAAACTCTTTGTGCCGGGGACAGTGTTTGGGAGAGCGGGGAGAAGGGACACGTCTCGCTTAGAGGCCAAAAGGTCTCCTAGCAGTTCCCAGCCCCAGTAGAACACACCTTTGAGATCCTGCCACCTCACCACCAGTTTGGCCTGTTTACGTATTTGGACAGAGCTGTGTGGACACCAGCGTGAGGAGGAAGAGCTGCCAGTGCCCGTGAAGCAAGAAGCACGGCCATTATAATCTTCCAGCCCCCACGGTTAAGGGTGTCGTTACTTACAACATAGTCTCCCTGTAGAGAAGAGACATAAAAAAAATGATTAATGGTTTGGAAGTAAGACTAGAACCCCCCTTCACAGCACACGCGGCCTGTTCTCAGCTCCCCTCCAGTATGTGGTAGGGAACCCACTGCCCTTGTCCGCAGCAGTTATTGACACACAAGGGCAGATTCTCATTGCAAAGAAAAAAGCTTCCCACTGTCCTATGGTTCAACAGCCCCAGAATATAGAATGTTTCTGCTGACCAGAGAGAGAGCAGCTGAGATTTCTCTGCATCCAAGGAAGGTTTGAGGATCAGTGCTAAACCCACCCCCCAGCTAATAAGGGCATGTGTGAACAGACTATGCCAGGCAACACCAACAGTTCCCCTCCCTGGGGAGGCTGAAACAGAATCAGGAGGCTGGTTTGCTACGAGGACCTGCGCTGATCCATGGCAGCAGAAAGAACGAGGAATATGCTTACACTTTGCTGAGCACACAGTCCCTCCAGCCACTGCCCCAAACCCCATCCCCTCCTCCAGCCCTGCGAGGGAAGGCGGGACTCTGACACACCTTAAGATCGGGTCGGGTGGGAGTGTTGCGTTTGATGAAGTTCTTCATGACGCCCCCACGTCCTGTGGGCCCCGGGCTCGCAAGCAGCTGGTTTCGCTGCACAGCCTGCAGGAAGTTTTTCCACGGTTTAACCACCTAGGAAAAGAAGATGGAGGGAAGTCAGTACCTGTCAAGGAAAGGGAGGCAGAGAAGGGCCATGGCACCCACTCACCTTGCTAGCTGGAGACGAAGAAAGCGGAGTCTGGTTTGCTGAATTCTTGTGCTTGTCATCCGAAGGGGAAAGGGTACAACCCCCTGGCTGCTGCCCATTCCATATAACCCCCATGGCTTGTTTATAGCTTCTTGTCCTGATGGCATTAGCAAGAGGCACATTAGGTGACCACCACGCTCCCCAGAAGCATTTACTTGTGTTACACGCTTCCCTCTGCTCGCCACCACCAGGTGACAGGGGCCTCCAATGAGCCCAGCCAGCCCCGTGGCAGGGCCACCATCCAGTCCAAGCGAGGACAGGAAAGGCACGCCACAACCTGCAGGGGAACACCCAGGTCCCGAGCAGTAACGTACAACACCACACTCAGCCTCACGCTCCGCTCTGAGTCCCAGCGAGCAAGTCTTTGTTCTGTCGGGTATTAACAGCGTGAGACAGACCTAACCCTGGCGTGCCTGCAACGAGCCAGCCTAGCTCACCTCACCAGCAGGGTTTCACATGCTTTATAATTACTTCAGATGCTCACAGATTCACCCACCTCAGAAATTACTCCACTTGCGTCCCCTAATTCCAGGGAAAACCAGGAGGGACAGCTTCACTGCTCAGTTAGGGCCCCATCCAGCAGCAGCCTGAGGAAGGCTGCAGATCCCGACCCGTCACACAGTGCTCAGCATCCATGTGAGAACAGAGGTGGCTGTTACTGCCCTTCCCATCCACTACCCACAGCAAGTTCACCTCAGCAAAACCAGGACAGGGGACTGAGGGCAAAGCTAAAAGCAGCCAAAATGCCACGTGAAAGACCAGTAATCTAAGCAGTGAAGAAACAAGTCAGGTGTTCCAGACACTAGCACAAGATGAAAATAAATAGACCAGTCACCTACTCATGTTGCCTTCTGAACCTGCTCCTGGACTACCCCTTTAAGAGCCAGGGTCACATCTAAGCTGTGAGCAAACTGCACTGTCAGTCACCTCTGGTTTGTGCAGGAGCTTGTGTGCCTGCTTCCCAAGCCAGACCTGGCTTCCAGGCCCAAACAAGGCTCAGGAAGTCACAAGGAACTCCCAGGAGATGCGATTTGGGCAAAGAAGAATTCAAAGCTACATTGGAAGTGGGTAAATGTAGGGAAACAAACACCCAAGGCTTTTTAAAACAAATTACTAAAGAGGCCACAGCTGAGTCCTACCAGACCACTGTCTCATTCCCTCTCCTTCCAAATGTCTCATACCAGATGCGTGAGGGATTCTCCTGGGACTTGGCACAGAGGGGTTGTTCCTTGTTCTCATTCTGGGGTTCACTGTTCAGATTTACACAGCTTCCTGCAAAGAAACCCACAGTTAGCACCACGTGCAAGGCATCCCACAGGGCTCTGGTTCTGGTCTCCGGCTCTCCTGTGCTCAGAGCCCTGTGGCACGTAACCAGAAGCCAGGATGGCCACCTGGAACATTGGCGCTGTGCAGACCCTTCTCAACAGGCACAACCTGCCCCACCAAGAGGCCTCCAGCTACTCTTCCCTCCACACCAGCTACAGCTGCTCATCAGATCCTACTGTTTGTGTGGAGGATAAACAAAAAGCCCAAATCTCTCCATCTCTTTGCTTTCATGCACAGTAAATAAGCAGGATCTGTAAATCCTCACCTAACTAAACCCAGAGGAAAGGGATGTTGAGGTGCTTCCACAGAACGTTACACTATGTGGAAGATCAAAGAGCAATCTCCTTTCAAACTGTCCCCACTTACTCATTACACTGACCGAAGCTGGAGAGAACAGCATTTGTCTCAAGGTTTGGACATGTTTAGAAGATGTCCTTGCTTAGCTAATTGCATGTCTCACCTCTTCAGGAGACAACAATTTACCTGAAAAGTTAACAGCTGGTCAGAAGTGGTTTTGTGTCAACACAAGTCCCAGATTTTCCCTCATGCTGACTCCCTGGCCTGTGTGTCTCTGGGGTTTCATGCAAGAAAAGCAAGGCCAACTCAAAGCCCAGAAGGTCAGCTGTGTCCTGGGCTGCATCAAGAGAGGTGTGACCAGCAGGTCGAGGGAGGTGACTGTCCCCCTCTACTGTGCCCTCGTGAGACCCCCCTGCAGTGCTGCATCCAGCTCTTGGGGCCCCCAGGACAAAAAAGATGGGGACCTGTTGGAGAAAGTCCAGAGGAGGCCCCGGAGATGATGCGAGGGCTGGAGCCCCTCTGCTGCCAGGACAGGCTGAGGGAGTTGGGCTTGTTCAGCCTGGAGAAGAGAAGGCTGCAGGGAGACCTCAGTGCGGCCTCCCAGTGCCTGCAGGGGCTGCAGGAAAGCTGGAGAGGGGCTGGTTATCAGGGGGTGCAGGGACAGGCCAAGGGGGTGGGTTTGAACTGGAAGAGGGGAGCTGGAGCTGAGCAGCAATCCTTCCCTGGCAGGGTGCTNGTGGTGGGGGGTGTCCCGGCCCAGGGCGGGGGGTGGCACTGGGGGGGCTGGGAGGTCCCTGCCAACCCAAACCATTCCATGAGTCTATGATTCAAAGTTACCTTCCTTGTTTCCTGCCTGCTGCTCAGGAGGAGGTAGGTGCTCTGCAGGAGGGCTGGCAGCTCGGACACTTTTGCTCGAAACAAGGACATCTTCAGGAGCCTGCCAAAGGAAACAAGCATCCCTCAGCACAGCTCCAAAGAACAAGGCTGCCACGGTCCTGCTGCCGCGAAAGAGCCAGTCACTTCCAACTGCATCCAACTGCCAGGCTAGGGGATGCTCTCTCTCTGGTAGAGCTGTGCTGCGTGGATGCTGACTGACTCATTTCAGTGATGGGGGTCTGCTCATACACCAGCCTCCACAGGAAGAACAGCTGCCCAGTGCTTCTCAACCTGAGCAGGAGCCTTGCTGAACCCCCAACCCCAAAGGCAAAGTGCCTCAGGAACGACAGGCAGCTTCTACACACCTTGGAGGCACTGATTTTCAAATCACAGATATTCCAGTTCTGAAACACAAGTCCCTGTGCAACATTCCAGGTTCCAGGATAATCAGGCACTAAATACCACTGTGGTGTATTCACAGAAGGACACGTAAAGAGTCACTGGGGCACAGCATCCCAGCAAGTGACCAGCTACCATCTCCTGCAGCCAAGGCACCTGCCCAGAGCTCACTCCTCTCTGCTGGGCTCATTTTCACCTCAGCAAGCTCGTGGCACAACCACGCAAGAGGTTTTTGCCAGTGCAAAGGAGTGGGTGGGTTTCTTTGTCCTGCGAGCACTGCAGGCTCTCCCCAGCTCGTTGCTCACACGGCCTCAGCAGCCAGAGAAAGCAGCTCAAACTGCCCTCCTGGCTTCTGTAGCTCAAAGCAGCCGGGCAGCAGAGGCAGGCTAAGAACGCACAACGACCATGCCCAGCCAACAGGCGAAAGCTCACCAGCTTCTGGAACCTGGCCAAGCACCTGCAGAAGCCTCACCTTGAAGAGGCCTTATCAAGGCACAAATGCCTCTGCCCACCAGGAACCAGAGCGCCCACCGGCCTCACAAGCACCGTCCAGCTCAGCCAAGCCTTCGCCGAGCTTGAAGGGACTGGACAGAAGGAGCCCTCGGCCACATTCCCTGCTTCCAGGGGCAACGCTCAGGAAGAGCTATCCATTTGGGCAAGACGGACAGTTTGTAGGTTGCTTACATCTTACCTTTTCACTGGGGGGATTCAGTTCCAGTCCAGGTCTGTAAAAGAAGAGCCATTTTAATTATTTCAGCTCTCTGAAGGGCGAGTTACCAGCGATAAAAGTATGCTGAGCCAGCACACGTAGCCCCAAGGAAAGCGCAGGTAAATCTAAGCGCATCCGGAGGCGCGGCCTGTTTCAGCCAGGCCAGAGCTGTCAATGCAGCAATCCGCTGCGTCACTGACCACCACACTGACGGGCTTTGTCCCCTTCCGCAGAACTTCCCCGCAGCAGGTAAAAAGGAAGCTCCGAGCCTTCGAGTCTCAGCTGGCACTTCTTGGGTCAGACCACAGCTGACTGACCCCCAGCACCACCAGTTCAGGCCTGGTTACAGCCAGGAATCCCATGATATAATTCACACGATGCTGGACAACGCCAGGCAGAGCAAGGGCTGGCAGCCTCTCAGGGCGTAGGCCGGACCCACCCTAACGCAACGCTTCACCTCACGGTGCTCTGAACAGCCACCTGAAAGGGAAGGGCTGTGCCCACCCAGCCCCAGGTGATGCCACCACCTAAACAGTCTGTCACAGAACCAGTCCTAATCTGGAATATAAAAGCGACCCGTATCGCTCCCTCGCGGGGTTTGCTGGGGTTTCTTCCTGCCTGCTTTACATGGTAGCCTCACCTCGGGCTGCTGGTCGCATCTTCTTCCAGAAAAACCTCCAAGGAGCTTTGACCTGCAGGAGAAAAACATAAGCTAGCTTGGGGATTTTGTTCGGAGGCTTCCCGAGAGCAGCACGGCATGCGTGGTGGAGCTCAGGTCTCTGTGCAGGCTTTCCTCCCAGGGAACATGCCGATTGCTCATCTCAGCTTTCTCCACCAGCACTTCCACCTCCCTCAAGTGTCACTGACAAACTGGTGTAGGCTGGGAAGGCAGAGATCCGAAGCAGCAGCTCCTCTGCCTGCAGACTGCTCCAGCTGCGCAAACATGCTCTGCCTGTGTCAGAGATAGCATTTCCCAGTCAACTGACTTCAGCTCCTGCCGCCCTCCACAGCTTATGCAGAGATTTGGTGGATTTGGGCTGATTTCATTCCCCCCATAACACCACTTAGCTGGAAGTGTTATAACCAATGCCTAGATACAGCGTGACTCAAAGCTGACAAAACTAAATACCAAGGGCCTCGGTGCTTTATTAGAAGCCAATCTGACTTCAGAGGCGATGCTTTTGGAGAGTCCAAATAGCAAAGCCTTCCCCAGAGCAGTGGGAACAGAGGAGCGAGGAGTTTAGTGCTACCAGGAATAACCTGGATTTCTGAATCTCGTTTCCTCCGATGACTGTGCTGTTTCGCTCTCAGTCCATCCACCTTTCTATCTTCACCCAAAAAGCACTTAAGTTCCTCTGCAGACTGCAGCCAAATTTCAGGGCTGGAGACACTCAGTGCCTATAGATTTTTGGAGACTTGGCAGAAGACACTGAAATTAAAGCCCCTCCCCAGGGAGGGCAACGGTCTCTGCTGACCGGCCACACGTGGCTAGAACCAGCCAGACTGCCGTTTCCCTTTCCCTCTTGGCTTTTTTGCCCATCCACGACCTACGCCAGTCAGCCTCCAATCCCCGTGCCTACACCCTGCAGACGCTTCCTTCACCTGCTGCAGCAAAACATGGCCTGAGGCTTGCTCTGACAGCAGGCAAGGACCTGAAGATTGCGCCCCAGGGAGCCCGTGAGGAGCCAGAGGTACCACGGATGAGCAGCTCCACAGCCGTTTACTCCCCACACCAAAGCAGAGAAGCTCATTTAGGCAAATGAAAGTGCTCAACAACTGAAAGAAACTTACAGCTTACTCTGCTGGAAGCAGAGGATGATTCTCGTGCTGCTGCCTTCTTTGACATGGCCTTGCTGATAGACCTCCGGATCATGCTCTCCCTTTTGCTGGCCAGGGAATATTTTTCTGCCAAGGAGGCCCTACGGCTTTTGTGGGGGCCACCCACAAAGCTTCGGTGTCCAGAGCAACGTCGTGTTTTGGATCTCACGGCGTTCATTTTGCTGTCAGAGTCCTGGAAAAGTGCTTTTTCTTGGAGTATCGCAGGATCTCCATTTCTAGCAGCCTTGGGAGTGGAGGTGCTTGCTCTTCTTCTGGGGGTCTCCTCCCCCTCCCTGGCTGTCTGGCCACCAGGGATCACAGTAACAGAAGGTACATCCTGTGGCTCAGTGCCTGCGCCCCCCTCGGGAAACAGCTCCCTGGTACCAGCCTTGCAGGCTGCATCACTGCTGTCAGCACACTGAGGGCAGTCCCGACTCTCCGTCTTCACCACGGGACCTTCCGCTGGCCCTTTCTCAGCCAGCGCTGGGAGCTCGGTTTCAACAGTGGCCTGGGAGCTCGCTGCGAAGCTGGGCACAGCCACCCCTTCCCCCCGACGTCTGGGGTCCTGGGCTCGCTCTGTGCTGGGGCGCCTCTGGGAACTCGGCTTGGAAGACACTGGCTTGATGCTGCTTCTCCGTCTGGACAGCCTTAAATAAAAACAATTTTAAATGAAGTGATGAACAAGTCTCCCACTGCCAAATGGTTTTTAGGAGGAAAAAAAAAAGCAGACAAGTTTTGAAGTGAAACTGAAGTTTCTTCCCTCTACCATCCCCCCTCACAGCCCATCCTCACTCCTGATGAAACATAGGAGCTGAACCTTGAGAGCTCACAGATGAGCTCTGGCAGATTTAGCTGGGACAATTTAGAAATCGCTGCTCCCTGCAGGATGTTCTTTGCTGGACAATCCCGCTTGGTACCACAGGCAGGAATGCAGGGCACATACCCTCCTGCAGCCACCCCTGCTATCATGGAGCTGCTGGAGCAAGTCCAGAGGAGGCCCCGGAGATGATGCGAGGGCTGGAG
>VWZZ01002079.1:0-15137 GCA_013399095.1 Psophia crepitans | reverse complement strand
CTGGGGCCCCCCGAGCTGGACGCAGCACTGCAGGGGGGTCTCAGCAGAGCGGGGCAGAGGGGCAGAATCCCCCCCCTCGCCCTGCTGCCCACACTGGGTTTGGTGCAGCCCAGCACACGGGTGGCTTTCTGGGCTGCCAGCGCACACTCTGGGTACTGCGTATCAATACTTCCTATTGTCTGTGTGGTTTTGTGTTTTCTGGTAGTATTGCAGACAGCGTCCTTGTCAGAATGATGTCACAATTTGAAACGGTAATTGGCCCTTTCTTTGTGAGAATTGTGCTGAAACCCATTTGCTTTCCCTACAGAATCCCCAGAGTCCCCGAATGTCGCTTCGCTCTCGAACCATCAACAGAAACGAGCAGCCACAGGAGAGCAGCACCAACGGTAGCTTCCAGATGATTTTTGCCGCAGAATTTTAAAAAGCCATCCCTCTGGGAGGCTGACTAGGAAGTTTGAAAGACTGGCCAGAGCCACGTTTGAAAGACTAATCTTTGACAAGCAAGGATTTGTTTTGGGAGATGAGCAGTTAGGAAATTCTGTGCTGGAGTTCTTTTCCACCCTGGGAAGCACCCAGAAGTGAAGGTGGAGGGCTGCATGTTCCCCAGGTTACGGGAGGCGCGGCTGAGCCCCATTTCTGAAGCAAGCAGTTGCTCTGTGACTGCGGAACATGGCAGCATTGCATCAGCGCACACAGCACACGACATTACTTTAGACAGCTTTGCTTTATTTTGCATTTCTGGGTTTGGATGGTGCTGTGTGTTTGGTTGCTGAAAGGAAGAAAGGTCCTGCTGTGCATAATTCTATTGAGGAGGTTTTTTGGTTAGTGAGCTGCAAAATGTTGTCAACTTTGAGTTGTGTTGGGAGGGATTATTTCTTCCTACTAGAAATAACTGTGTAACTATGTTTTCTTTCAGAACACAACTTAAATAGGAATGGGGAGACCCAGGAACCACCCCAGAGTGCCAGGTATGTTTGTAGAATCATTCCAGTTGGAAGGTGTCCCTGGAGATCTGTAGTCTGGTTCACAGCAGGTTCAATGTGGCAACATTGATAAATGGCTCCAGTGTTTTGTGACTGTGAAACTTTGGCAAAAAGTTTTCTTGGCCTCTAAGAAAAGAGGGTTTAGTTTGTATCTTCTATCACGCTAGAGATTTTTATTGGTTATCTACTTGTGTAGCCACAACGAAATATGCTCTGTCACAAACAGTGTGGGCAGCCGGGCGAGGGAGGGGATTCTGCCCCTCTGCCCTGCACTGCTGAGACCCCCCTGCAGTGCTGCGTCCAGCTCGGGGGGCCCCAGCACAGGACAGACACGGAGCTGCTGGAGCGAGTCCAGAGGAGGCCCCGGAGACGATGCAAGGGCTGGAGCCCCTCTGCTGTGAGGACAGGCTGAGGGAGTTGGGCTTGTTCAGCCTGGAGAGGAGAAGGCTGTGGGGAGACCTCAGTGCGGCCTCCCAGTGCCTGCAGGGGCTGCAGGAAAGCTGGAGAGGGGCTGGTTATCAGGGGGTGCAGGGACAGGCCAAGGGGGTGGGTTTGAACTGGAAGAGGGGAGCTGGAGCTGAGCTGTGAGGCAGCAATCCTTCCCTGGCAGGGTGCTGAGGCCCTGGCACAGGGTGCCCCGAGAAGCTGTGGCTGCCCCTGGATCCCTGGCAGTGCCCAAGGCCAGGTTGGATGGGGCTTTGGGCACCCTGGGCTGGTGGGGGGGTGTCCCTGCCCATGGCAGGGGGTGGGAACTAGCTGGACTGGGAGGTCCCTTCCAACCCAAACCAGTCTGTGATAAGTACCTTTGAAGCTACGTTAGTCTTAGGAACTTTTTGAAACCTGACTTTGATTGGGTCAGGAGGATTTGCCATGTATGATGTATATTTTTCTCCCAGGAGAAAGCCAAGTTACAAAAAAGCTGTGGATGAATGCTATGACAATCAGCAAGCAGAAGATGGAGGGCTTTCTCCTCCCAGAAAAAAACCCCCGTCCCCTAGCTTTCCAGCCAGCAAAGTAAGATCCTCGTAACCCTGATGTACTTCACCAAAGCCGGTTCCTTGCTCACGCTCCTGAGGACTGCTTTTGTCATTTCTCTCATAGGTTGTACGTCCTTTCAAGACATTTTTGCACACTGTGCAGAAGAACCAACTCCTTATGACACCGAGCTCTGTGGGGAGAAATGGAGTAATAAAATCTTTTATCAGGTACAACACTCCTCTCCAATCTGATCCCAAGGTAAGATGAGCCTGTTGTATGTGATGGTCTGTTGAGGGTCTAAGTTAAAGCACGGACATGAAAGGAACTTTTCAACCCGTATTGAACTAAGAAGTAATGTTAAGCTGTTTACACTTAGATAGACTAAATAAAATTGATTAGTCAGCTTCCTAGAGGGTTCTAATTTGGACTGTCACCTGTATTGCTGTAACATTCCCCTGTGATTATTAGCAAGTAATGATTGGGAAGGAAAACTGGGAAGTAAAAATCAAGGAGATTTTGAATACTGCAGTTGAGGTGGGCTTGTTCAGTGTGGAGAAGAGAAGGCTCTGGAGAGGCCTAATTGCGGACCCTTCCAGTACCTGCAGGAAAGGTGGAGAGGGGCTGGTTATCGGGGGGGCAGGGACAGGCCAAGGGGGTGGGTTTGAACTGGAAGAGGGGAGCTGGAGCTGAGCTGTGAGGCAGCAATCCTTCCCTGGGAGGGTGCTGAGGCCCTGGCACAGGGTGCCCCGAGAAGCTGTGGCTGCCCCTGGATCCCTGGCAGTGCCCAAGGCCAGGCTGGATGGGGCTTTGGGCAGCCTGGGCTGGTGGGAGGTGTCCCTGCCCATGGCAGGGGGTGCCAGTGGATGACCTTTAAGGTCCCTTCCAACCCAAACCAGTCTGGGGTTCTGTATGTAACTGAAGTCTGCACACTCGAAGTCTCCTCTCTAGGAATTTTCTTATGAGCAAGATCTAAGCAAATGCCCCTTAAATCCAAACTTCTGATGTTCTGAGGTTTTTCAGACCTTTGAAGCAGGAAGAATCACGCGCCTGTCCTGAGTAGGAGGCTGCTGGGTCAGTGAGACAAGCATGCCAGTGTCCAAATCTAGCAGGCATCAATATCAATGCAGTATCACTGTTACAACCAGCAAGGACAAACAGCACGACTTTGCTGGCTGCAGGCAGGTGCCTCTACCTAGGCAATACCTCAGGGAAGTTTACAGCGTTGCAGGGGGAGCTCCTGTACCCCAAACAGGGTAGTTGTTTGGGTGGATGGGGTTTAAGAAGATCCGGTTCTAGATTTCCAAAGGGAGTCAGTTTTCCCTGGGTCCTGCTTACACAGGATGGTTTGGTCATAAATCCTGATCATTTAATTACGTGGGCTGGACTTGCAGGGGGAATGCTACCTGCATCACTGGTGGGCGGCCCTCGCTCTTCCCTGGTCTGTGCTTAGCTTTGGTATTTAGCTCGGAAGCGAAGTCAGTGTGCAAGAAGCAGGTTTCCTATGTCTAAAAACCCAACCCCTTGTATGCAAAATGAGGTAGTTCTAGGGCTTGTTTTCACTTGCAGGAGGGTTGGGGAGGGGGAGGAGAGCGTTCTGCAGAAACTGGTTTTCCTGCACCTGGCTTCTCTGGCATCGAGTCAGAATCTCTTTGTATTGCTTAAAGCCATCAGGGTTGTTCTGCTCCGAGCCTTGCTGTCCTCCAGCAGATAAGAGAAGTCCATTGTTAGGAGGGAGCGAAGGATCCAAGCTCCAGTCTCTCTGCTGTTCCTGCTGACATTACTCTGTATTGGCAAAGGAGCTGACGTGATGCGAAGAGAGGCCTCTGGCTAGCACACCCTTTGCTGCTGTCACTTCATTGAACATGGCGTTCAAGGTTTCATTCCAGCACAGGCAACTTCCCCTCAGGCCTTTTTCCATGTAGGGGCTAAACATAACTAAATAGAACCAGAACAATAAGATATAATTGTTAATTTTCAACCAACCAGTTTGGATACTCGTAACACAACATGGAGCCCAGCGTAAGGTGACTATTTCACTGCGCTTTTGAATGGGTTTGTACTAAGACCAGGCCTGTCATAATTAGGCACCTGGCATTAAATTAATTTAGCTTAATCTGTTTGCTGTGGCTGTAGTAGTGGCTGGATCTTGCTCTTCTAACCGACAGTATGGTTAGACTGAGTTAGCTGGACTGTTGAGAAAAAAGTGGGAAAAATGCCCTGCCTTTCCGTCTAGATGACATGCGGGGCTGACTGCATGCTTGAAACACGCTGCGAGCACTCTGCCTGAATGGTGGTGCCTTACCAGCAGATAAAGCTTTGTGGGAAGCAAAGACACCAGTGGCAGCTCTGAGTTGAAGCAAACAAGGTGTTTCCTAGAGTGCCATCTGTCCCCTACGCGCGCTGCAGGAAGTCGGTATCAGCCAAGCGTTCGTGCTGCTTTTTTGGTTCTTTTTATCAGCACAAATCACGGTGGTGTCTGCAGTCTCTGCGGAAGCTGCCTGGACTTTAGGAGCTGATGCTGCTGTTTCAACTTCCCAGCTTCTTCTCTTGCTCTCTAAGATTAGCATCATCGCCTTGTTTCGCATTGTGCCTATCCCCAAACATCCTGTGACCATGTCACAGGCTCCCCGAGGTCCGTTTTGGGGTTGTTACCCTCCCTTGGTTCTGCGGTTCCTTGGTGTTACCTCTGGGCCCTCACTTAACCTGAGCAAGTTGAGGTAGAAAGCAAGCCTGGCACGTGGGTATAATCACCTTTCAATCTGCCTCAGGAAAAGGAGAGACAGAAGCTAGAGACTCTGAGGAAAAAACAAGAAGCCGAGCAGCTGAGAAAACAAAAACTGGAGGAAGAAAAGAAACGGCGACTGGAAGAGGCCAAGCTGTGAGTATATACTTGCTGCCTTGTCTGGGCTCTTCTCTCTGTGCCTGTAGGTCCCCACATCTAGGTCTTTTATCTTGCCGAGTCCGTATGCGTAGCAAAAATTCTTGTCTGCTCGCTCTCGCACCACACAGACGGTATTTGTTCTCATAGTGTCTATCTAGAGCGTGAATAAAAAGTTAACTGTCCTAGCTGACCGCTGCTTCGGCTTTTCGTCTTAAGTCCTGTGTCTCAGATGGAGCTTAAAAATATTGCTAGTGTTTAAGTGAATGGTGTACTTGGGTCATGGACTTTCACGCTGCCCAAGAACCGTGTCTCTTGGCCTTGTATTTGGGTTGCCAGGAGCTCGTCTGGCTGGACTGCAATGGTAAAGGTGCCCTGTGTCCTCTAGGAAGCGTGAAGAGCGCCTGCGCAAAGTGTTGCAAGCTCGGGAGCGGGCAGACCAAATAGAGGAGGAGAGGAAAAGGCGCATTGAGCAGAAGTTAGCTCTGTTTGATGAGAAGACTGAGAAGGTAAGGCCCAATATACCTAGAGAGTTTATTTGGGAGAACAAATAACCTGTCGAGGTAGATGCCACACGAGTGTGCCTTCCCGAAAGGGAGGAACTGAGGCTGCTTGAAATCTAGAGAATGAACTGGAGAAGGGTTGGGTAAGGAACTTCCCAGAACTTTGGTGATTCTGAGTGACTGCTTTCTCTTGGTTACAGCAAATGGCAGAGGAAATCCCTTCTCTTCCCGAATTATGCATCTAAATGGGCTTTATTAAGGCTCTGGTAGTCAGATGGGAGAAGAGCTTCAAGGAGATAGAGCCGGCTTAATGGCTCTGAGGCTTTATCTGCTTGAACTTGTTCTCCCATCTGAGTCATAGATGAAGAGGTGAAAATAAACTGGTTTCCTCCAGACTGTCATGTATCTGAGGCTTTCAGACAACTGGCACGTGTGACCATAGCAGTCATTTGTCTGCTTCAACTGTCGCCGTCTGCTTTTCTGAGAATATATTTGGATGGCTTTTGTGGTAGTAAAAGTATAAATACCAGAATAGGATTAGCTTTTCCTGTGGAGATGTAAAAGAAGGAAATTTCCCTAAATATTGGCTTTCTAAAATAAAGCACAGGTCCCATTGGCTCCCAGTGGCAGAAGAGGAAGCTTTGCCCTGTGAGAGGGTGGGAGCTCTGTATCTTTGAGACTTACTGCTGTCATGTTCCCTGTGCACAGAGCACTGTCCTGCCCGAGACCCGGGTGTCCAGCTAGCTATGTGTGTGTCGTAGGTGCGGGAGGAAAGGTTGGCAGAAGAGAAGATCAAAAAGAAAGCAGCTGCCAAGAAAATGGAAGAAGCGGAGGCCCGGCGCAGGCACGACGAAGAGGCCAGAAAACAAAAAGCACTGCAGCAGGTCTGTGCCGGAACCCATCCTATCGTCCTGCGTGCAATTAGAACGGCTGCAGTCTGCCATGGTCTGTGTGAGAAAGAAATCTAGCGGGAGAACTGACATGAACCATCTGAGTGAACATTGGTGTAGCAGAGAGGCTTTGTCCTTAAAGCTCTCCGTACCGTGGTGCTTCCCGCCTCCTCTCGCAGCATGCCGTAAGCTGTCAGTGCTGGTTGTGAGGAACGTTTCTTCCGCAGGTCTGGGCAGATCCTTTCCTAACGACCTGAATTTGTGGATGGGCGAGTATTAAAATCTGCCAGTTAAACCCGTCTCTCGGAGATCCAGGGCATGGCGGCCATCAGGCCCTTGGGGGATGTTGTGGGCAGGCAAAGGGCAGCTCTGAAGTAGCTGGATTGATGAGGCACCTGCCCTGAAAGCACTGGGACTTTAGCCCCAAGTGGTTTCCCCCCTGTGTAGGGATAGGTGCTAGAGACTTGGGTCAAATGAGGTGTTCTTAATTCTTTCTTCTGGAGCCAGTTCCTGTACAATGTGAGTAATTGCTTTGTTGGGCTCTCCAGGAGGAGGAGGACCGTCGGCACAGAGAGCTAATGCAGAAGAGGAAGGAAGAGGAGCAGGAACGTGCGAGGAAGATTGCTGAACAGAGACAAGCAGAACAGGAGAGAGAGAAACAGCTGGCTGCAGAGAGAGAGCTGGAGAGGAAGAAGGAACAGGAGAGGACCCAGGCAGAGAAGTAAGAGAATATCCATTTATGTACTAAGTTCTGTGCTGGGATTTTGAAAAGAAGCAGGAACAGGGGGCACTAGCGAAGGGCCCAAGCAGCCAAGAGCTCTTTTGTGCTGCCAGTGCAGCTCTGCGCAGTCACGGGTACTGAGCTGCCAAGAAGAAATTCTGGACTCAGTAATGTGGTGGGGAGCGCCCTGAAAAGCTGTGAGAAAACAGGTCTTGGAGCAGGGCCTGGACGGGAGGGTACCCCCACGTAGTTTGGAGAGTAACGGCCTGTTGCTTTGGTTCTCAGGCTACGAGAAGAGCAGGAGAAGGCTGCTCGCGTGCAGAAGGAAGCGTTGGCTGCTAGAGAGCAGCTCCACAAGGAGACAGAGAAGAAAGAAGTAAGTGCTGTCAGTTTGTAGCTGGGTAGAGCCACGTGGGTCTGGCTTCAGGCAGCTGTTACGGGAGGAGCAGCTGAGCTGCGAAGCTATTGAGGGCCCTGTCCAGCGAGTGGAGCCACCCAAAGGTGCTCGTGCCCGGAGCCTGTTCTCTTTTCCGAGGGTATGCCTGCTCTCCTGAGGCGGCAGAACGGACAGATTGTGTACACCTTGAACCGAAGTGAGGAGTTTGGCTTTCCCCCTTCCTGTGCCCAGGTTTATCTGGACCCCTCTTGATATCAGACCATTAATCCCAGACTTTTCAGAAGCGGCATCTCAATTTTATGCCACAAGCACGGATTTTTGTCAGGTTATCTGCTGCAGCGTCACGCCAGCATAGATTAACTAAACCGGCATGTTTGCTCGTGGTGTTGACGAGGGAGCATTTGATGCCTTGGCAGTCCGTGCTGTTTGAATAAAGCTGCTGCAGCTGGGTAGGCTCAGGTTCGTCTGGGTGATTGCTGTACGGTGGGATGGCTTGGCCCGGCCCCTCTTTAGCCTAATAAACTGTTTTTGTAGGCCAAGTAGCACAGGCTTTTCCATCTGCAGATGGTCAGCTGGTTTCTGATGTTTATATCTTTAAGAAAAAGTCAGTAGCGGGTTTTTCAAAGCACGAGGTCGTTGCATTATCAGAGGAAGGCAACGAGCGCCCTCAAACGGGAAGGACAATTTGTGCCACTGTGGGAAAAGCTCAGACTGTTGCGTTGCATTTGCCCCGCTGTCTGCACCGCGTTCAAAGTGCTCCTTGGCATCACGAGCCGCAGAGGGTTGCAGATAGATGCTTATCAAAAGAATGGATCCCTGGATTAACGGCTTAGCTTAGTTCGTAAGATTAACTAATTTGTGATGTGGGCTTGCCGACAGGAGGAGCAGAGGCTAGCAGAGATGAAGAGACAGGAGCAGGAACAGAAGAAACTGCCAGAGGAGCAAAAGGCTAAAGATATAGCCCAAACACAGCACCTAGAAAACAAAGAGGTAATTCTGCTCGCTCTGGTGAAATTTCTTTAAGGGATGACATCAGAGAACTTTGGCTCCAGCACTGCCGTGCTGTTACGATGGGCAGTTTTACCCTCTGCCTTTTTTATTCCCTTTCAATAATGAAGGGATTCTGTAAACTCTTTTTATTTTTTTTTCCCTTCTGGTTATCTGAGGTTGACTCCTGGTGACCCTGAATATTTAAATGACTTTTGGGGACGAACAAGAAGCAGCCAGCATTTGTTCAGGGATTTCTTTTCAGGATAAGGCAGTGGCTGTTAAAGCTGCCTTGCCTTTCTGAGCTCCTCTTTAAGCACTGGTGAACCTCCCAGGGAGAAGAGATGCAGAAATAGTGATAAGTTCAGAGTCGGAAGCAGCCACAGGGAGGCAGCAGAGTCTGTGGAACGCGTTTGGGTCTGGCTGCTGGAGAAACCTGCAGGTCAACGTGTATGTCTTGAGCATTGAAAAGAAATATATGGAGCTTTTTCTCCTTGCAAAGCTATATATTGTAATCTTTAAATGCAAAACCAGTGAAATGTGAGTTAATGGACACAGAGCCCTGAAGGCAGCCTCTTATGGGGAAGAAAAACTGGTTTCACTTTTGTAGAGAGATGTTTCGTGGTTGGTGAAATTTGGTTTTCTTCATCACTCGCATTTCTCAGTCATGCCGTTCCCACAAAAAGCACAATGCGGTTTGTGCTGAGCTGGTGCGTGCACAGTCTCGGCATGGTAGTAATTGGTTTAATATTATTAAACAGGCCCAGAAGTTTGGCTGCGGGGTGTTTAAAGCACATCGCTCAGCTCTAACCTTCAGGATGTGACAACTCCATTCAAGCCTTGCTTGAACGGAACTGCTGTATATATGTGAGATACATCTATTGCTGGCTTGTTCACGCCATACGTAGCCAATTTAGCAGCCTAATGAAACAGAAGGCGGCAATGCAAAGTCATAATTGGGTCAAAACTTCAGAGCTTGAGCCAAGTTCTTGCTTTAGACCTTCCAGCTTCAGGTTTGCAATTATGTGATAAAGCGAGAGGTGGAATATTGAGCTATTCTAGTTGACAGGCGTCTCTGCAACTCGGAAGGTGCTATTGCATCTGTGGAATATCTTTGTTTTCTAGAATTCACCTGCCTGCAATTCCTACCAGATGACTCCACAGGCCCAGAAAGAACCAAAGCCCCCCCCGATAAATCCCAACAACTACGGAATGGATCTGAACAGCGATGACTCCACTGATGACGAAAGCCAACCTCGCAAGCCCATCCCCGCCTGGGCCACTGGTATGTGTTAGCAGGGTGATTTCTGCCCTGAGATTCCCCCAACAAACCCTGCTGCAGCTTTGCTCCAACCTGGTGTCAGGTTTTGCCTGGTTCCTCCTACTTGCGTGCTGTAGTTAAAAGTACTAATCTCCAGCAGCGTGGCTGGAGTGATGCGTCGAGGGCTCCCCTACCGCTTGGGGATCTTCTTGCAACAGTGTTGGGGAACAAATACTCTTTCAGCTGCCATGACAGAGCTGCTAGTGTCTTTTTGCCGGTGTGAAAAGAGTAATTAGGAACTAGTGCTCTGGCCTCAAGCCTGCTTGAACATCGATTTGGCCTTAAAAAGTAAATGCCAGATGTCATGGGCCAGGTTTCAGACTGTTCTGGTTCTGAAATGCCCAGTTCCATCACTTCACATTCCACCTTCCCCAGGGGACTGAAGAAGTTTTGGGGAAACTAATGGCATGTGCAGGAGGAAGAGCTGAGAAACCTGTTCCTCCTGCAAACATTCTGGTTCTGAGACAGAATCCTGGACGCGCAATATTTGCCCCCCCAGGTGATCTATGGAGAACCTTTAGGCTTAAACAGGGTGCTTCAAAACACTGAATACTGCATGATCACTCCCATTTGCGACGCCAGCGTGATCAGAGATGAGGAGAGCAGGGGTGCGTTGCGTGCAAACAGCGGTTTTGATCAAAAAAATGAATATAAACTTCATTTATTCTTTCTCCAGGGAATCAGCTTAGCCAAGCTGTAATCCGCCAGTACTACAACCCTCCCAATATTGACGCGCTCTTCGGGGTGATCGCCAGTCCCAAGCTGGAGGACATCTTTTACAAAAGCAAGCCCCGCTACTTCAAGCGCACGAGCTCTGCTGTGTGGAATTCCCCGCCGTTTTCGGGTGCCAAATCAGTCCTAGGTCTGCCGTACAGCCTGAAGAAGTACTGAGGTGGGCAGCGGCTGGTTCTGGGGGAGCAGTGGGTAGGCATGTCTGTCCGTAGGTGAGGAAAGTTCAGTATCTGTAAATCTTTAGGTAGTAGCACTGAATAAACGTCAGCTCTTACCAGGCCTCTTGCATTTTCTGTTTTCAGGGCTTCTTTTCTCACTGCTAGGCGAAACAGCAAGCTTGTGGGAGTTACTGCCTCAGAAAGGTGCTTCTCCTTTTACCCTTAGCTTTAAGCTGGCAAAGATTTAAGACCTTAGGTCACGAGTGCATCACCGGCAGCCGTATGATCTTCCCACCCCCCAGCAGCAGACAGAAGCCATGTGTCTGTCGCGGCCTGGGACCCCTGCGTGCGCCTCGGGTAAAAGCCCAGGCTGGCTGCTGGGCTCCACAGAGGCAAGGTGTGGTCGTCATCAGCCGCGCACCGATGTCATTGTCTCATTTTTCAGCAACAGGCTTTGTGCCAACACCAAATGCAATTATGAGCATGAGCCAGAGTGATACCGACGTTAGTCCGGCTCGGGCTGAAATACCCTGAGGGTTTTGCTGACCTTTCTTTGGTTGTTGGAGAGATGTGTGCCTCGGTGTAATCCTGTTCTGGGAATACCCAGAGCAGCGTAAGCAGGCTCTGTTCTAGGCTTCGTTAAGAGAAATTGGACAAAGGTTCTGATAGATTTTTGTTTCTCTAACTTAAATTCCACGTCTGTGGCATAGATTGGATTGAAAGAATAAATTTAACCTGAATCTCTTTCTCTTCTCTACCCTCGGCCATTCCATGTGTTCAGTGTCCAAGCCGGGGCTGTTTCTAGGCCCATTTTGCGCCTGTCAAACGGGCCGTTACCAAAACATCCTCTTAACAGTGAAACACCAGCTCAGAATTTCAGTTCCACTGGCGCTTGGTGTTTCAGTCTCGTTCTCTGCGCCTCACTGGCAAGCGGCGCGGGCGCTCGCGTCCCCTCTCTAACAGGCTCCTGCGCGGAGGAGCGGTTGCGGCAGAGCAGCACTTACTGGAGGACGTTAAGGGAAACGGTTACTTCGGTTTCTGCTGGTGGTTGTGGAAGCCCATCTTCTGCAAATTAGGCAGCTCACGTGGTCCTTACCTCCCGTTCACCTTTTCCTTGCGGCTTGGTTAAAGACGGGCGAGCGTTCGTGGCTGTGATTTCAGTCAGCGGAAGACTGAAGAACACCGTTTGTGTGTACGTACGCCTCAGTCATTTAAAAATCCCCCACTGCCCGGAGACTGTACGACGTGTAAGAGGACTTTCCCTTTCCTTGTGCACCTAGTTAACGAACTGTTTGCAAGCAAATGTCTTCAAATGACGTGGGGTTTTATATTTAAATCTGTCGACTGCTAGATGCCATGCTATTGATTGGCATTTGTACCTGCGAGATGATTGTACTGTGGTAGATGCTCTGTAGATTGAGTTTTGTATCTTAGGAGGAACGTAACCTTTTTGTAAGAAAGCTGGTTGAAATGGCAAAAGGTTTTTAAAGTTGAGTGCTGTTTGAATGTCTGACAGTTTGATAAAAGTGAGTTAAATCATCTGTTCTGGGCTTCCCTTCTGGACTCATAGTTTTTTATTAGAAAAATCAGCGGTGTTTCGGAATCTGTCTTGTTGGGTTGCTGCTCGCACTGCTCCCTTGGGGGAGGAACGTTCTGTCTCGGAAGAACTCCATAACTCCTGCTGGAAAATATTTGTGTGTGGGTAACCCTGCAGAACTTGCTCACTAGCTTTACTACCTGTGTTTCTGGAAATTGGGAGAGGGATGGTTTGGCACGATGATACATGCCCAGGGATCTTTGCTAAGGGATACGGGACTCGAGTTGAGCCTGAGCTACCCTACAGCCCTGTAACTGCCTGCTCGTATCACTAGTAAATACTCAGAGTTGCTCCCACCAGATGGAGCAGCAGCTTCAGTCATGGTGTACGACTGGAGCGTGGGTATTTAAAAAACACACGAACAAAAAATCACAAGTAGAAATGCCAGGAAATTACAACCTCAAGATCTTAAGAAAGCTATTTTCACTCCTGATTTCAGGTACTTCTCTTAACTTGTACTAATTTGTGCCTGAGGCCGGGCGCCCTGGAGGCACCGCTCTAGCGAAGCGTCCTGCCCGCGGGCTGAACTTCAGTAAATACTGCGCAGGCAGATTTTGGAAGCCGCTCCTGAGCGAAGACAGGCTTCACTGCAGCACCCCAGTGACCCGCTGCTGTCCGAGACAGATTCCTGGCTGCGTGCAGAGATCGTTCCGCGCCCCCCCACCCCGGCTCTGGATCGGCTCTTGTTTTCTGTCGCCTGTTGGGACTGACAGAAAAGTTTGATAAAAGCGAAGGTGACAGAATGGCCCGATCCACCCAACCTGCTGCTGCTGCCCAGTGGGTACTGAGAAACGCAGAAGAGGGCAAGGGTTTCCCAAGTGCTTCGGTGCTTACCAGCGCCTCATCGGGGGGGAAATAATCTGATATGGGAGGGTGCTGAGGCCCTGGCACAGGGTGCCCCGAGAAGCTGTGGCTGCCCCTGGATCCCTGGCAGTGCCCAAGGCCAGGCTGGATGGGGCTTTGGGCACCCTGGGCTGGTGGGGGGTGTCCCTGCCCATGGCAGGGGGTGGAACTAGATGATCCTTGCTGTCCCTTCCAACCCAAACCAGTCTGTGATTCTGTGATTAATGTCTTACTATTCAATTCCAGGGGACATACTTGGAATCCTTCGGTCCGGGGATCAGAGGTTCTCCTCGAGAATCCCTCAATGCCGGCTGGAGGGCCTGTGATCCCGCAGATCCTTCACAAGCGAGGTCCTATCTGGGTGGCCCGAAACTATCACCGGAAACCTGGTAATAACCCTCGTAACACCAGTGCAGCGTGAACAGGCAGACAGTCTTTATTGCAGCACTGGCTGCACAGGGGATGGCTCCGCCCAACGTGCACACCAGGTGATCACCAACACACAAGTTCTGTAGGACCAAAATATCCATATTCATCGCATTCTCCATTACAGCTATACATACTCACACTCTCTCACTTGTGATCGGTCAATTCTTTGCTCGCTTCCATTTAAAAACACAGCGCCTCTTAAATTCATTGCAGACGCTCAGTACGTGCTGTCCCGTACCGTGGATGCACCTGTCCAAAACAACCTGCTCCGTAAGACTGATATCTCCAGACCTATTGTCTGGTTAGACAGGGACTGCCCAAGGAACACAGCAGCACTGGCCATTGCTGCGGTCCGTGAGCTTCACCACCCATCACCTCATCTACTGTTCCTGTTACCTTGGCTACAAACTAAGTATTCCAAAGTTTCTGCCTCATGGTTTCTACCCCACGGTTACATTTCCCCCTTTGGAAGGTTTGACATGATCATCTTTTCAGTACTTCCATTTTAAATCAATCAATTCTCATTATGTGTTGGTGGTGCTTCTGGCATCAGTGCTCGATGTTTCCTTACAGACTTTAAAATCGTCACCAACTTCTTGGAGGTGACTCCGAGAAACCAACTTGCCAATAATCCCCCGGGGAATTAGCCTGTTTTGTTACTCCTGGGGGAGCTTCCCTTTGGTATAAAGGGTCATTTTTAAAACAAATCGGACACTTGGCTACTCTTGATTGAATTGTCTCTGTCATCCCTACACATGTTACAGATGTAATTAAACTTGGGACCACAGCATCTACACCCCAACGTGTCTGCTCATGTTTCTCTTGTGCAANGTGTCTGCTCATGTTCCTCTTGTGCAAGTTCCAACATCACTTGTGGAGTTACTGTGACCTGATTTTCTTGTGTTACCCACCATCGTTCTCTATTCTGAGATGCTTTTAAGTGCTCTGCCAATTGCTCACACATTTGGTGTGACCTGCACAGCAGAAACAGTTGTTCCTTCCCTGCATTGATGATGTCACAAGTGATGTCAGCGTGAAGCACAGGGACCAAGTAGAAATGACAGCCAGGGCTTGGTCTGATGCTCATGTCCCCCTGTGACTCTCCTGGGTCTCCAGCCAGGACTACAGGTCCCTGGCAGAAGCCCTCAGTGTTGGCTGTGCTTGGGGGGACAGCACCATCTCTTTGCCTGCCGCGTGCCTTTGTACAGAAGACAATGTGGCCTCCATGGTTGGATGCCCGTGACCCACCCGCAGGGATGGGGCTCCATCCCCAGACCCAGGCTCGCTGCAGCACGCGCTGCTCCCCTAGGTCATGCCGAGTTAGACCTTCCCTCCAGGCACCCGTGGGGAACACCCGTCATTGGCTCTGAGCTGAGGGTTATGAGGATGAGTTGCACAAGGTGTGTGCGGGGACCAGGGGAGGCACGAAGGGACCCAGACAGGTCAGACAGCCCCAGGCTAGGGTCTTCACCTCAGACTTGGCTCTCCCTTTCCATGGCAGGCTCTGCCCTTCCACTCCAACACAAAGACACCCACCCGGAGGTGCCATACCTGGACATGTCTCATCCCCCGCCCCACATTTCCCCATAGCCACCCGGGACACAGGCCAGCCCACTGGGGCCCCAGAGCTGTCTGCAGGGCAGAGGGCCCAGGGAGGTGTTGGCCCCACACGATCAAGGGGGTGAAAGCCACTCCAACCCCCAGCTTTGCTGGGGCCAGC
>VWZZ01002078.1:64856-125086 GCA_013399095.1 Psophia crepitans | reverse complement strand
CTTCCTTTCTTTTCTTCTTCTTTCTTTGTTCCTTTCTTTTATTTTTCTTTCTCTTTATCTTTTCCTCTCTATCTTCCTTTCTTTCTTTCTTTCTCTCTTTTTTCCCTTTCCCTCTTCTTTCTCCCTTTTTCTCTCCTTTCTTGCTTTCTTTTTCTTTCTCTCTTTCCCTCTTTCTCTTTCCCTCTTTTTTCTTTCTCTCTTTTTCTTGCTTGTTCTTTGCTTTCTCTCTTTTTCTCTTTCTCACCCTTCCTCTCTTTGCTTTCCATTTTCTTTATTTTCTTTTTTTCACTCTCTTTTGCCCTTTATCTTTTATTTTTCTTACTCTTTTTGTCTCTCCTTCCTACATACTTCCCTTCCCTCTTGCCTACTTTCTTCCCTCCTTCTCTCCATCTCTTTCACCATTCATCCATTTCTCCTTTTCTTTCTTCCCAACCTACCTCCATCTCTCCTTTCCATATTAAAAAAAAAACAACAAAAAACACCAAAAAAAACCCCAACTAAAACCAACACCAACAGTTGGTTTAAGTGTTTTGCCCCTCTTGACTTCCAAATGAAATGGAGCCAAGGGAGCTCTCTGCCTCTGCGTACCTGCATGTGCACACAGATGCTGTTACCTTTCCTAATACTCCCTCTCCTACATGCATCAAAAGATGCAAATGGTAGTTCCCAGTGACAATCCCAATATGTTTCCTTTCCCTATTCACAGCTGTCAGAATGACGTAATAAAAAATAAACTGAACTTTATGGTAAATGCCTCAGGGTAAATGTAGCTCACATATGCCATTACAGTATCTCTTTGTTTTGTTCCTTGAAATATGAACTCCTTTATCATGAAATACTTTCATATTAGCTCCAGCTCAGAAAAGAAAAGGTGAAAATAATAATTTAAAACAAAATACCATAACTTTGCCTGTTTCACCTAACAAGTGTTCATAAGGGAAGCCATTCACAGTGCTTAAATTAGAGCATTTTACTTAGGCTAGAAATCAGACCATAATCTTCATTATGGTCAAAGGACTATTTGGTGATTGAACTTGTTCTCTGGAATAGTCATGTGGCCCACTGGGAAAAAAGATGTCTGTATCACATCAAGGAAATGAAAAGGATTTCTTCAGAAATATGTACATTTATCATTTCAGAGTATTAATTAATGTAGACATAGATACACACATTCATCTCGACAATCTTTTGGCATTTAACTGAGGCATCCAAGTTAAGGCAGTAATCGTACAAATCTCCTTTTAGAGACGGTGGATAGAGATTTTAAGAGAGCACGTCAGACCCGAGTTGGGATAATTCAAGTTTCCAGCTGACCCAGTAGTTAGATATGTCTAAATAAAGCAAAAATACATCAAGATTTACATTCCACAAGCATAAACTTATAATAGGCAAAACATTGTTCAGCCATTTAAACTGTTTTAGTTCCTACATTAATTTTAAAATTTTATCTTCAGGCTACTAAACTAGAACAAATCTGACAGACAAGTTACTCTGGAATCATGTTTCCCACTGTGAACAATACAGGAACTTTTATAATGAAGAAGGCCTAATAGACTCAGTCAAAGCCTTGAAGAAAATTATCTTCCTGACTTTATTTGGCACCGAAGACTGAGTTGGTCTTATTATTTTTGTCCTCAAATGTACAGTAAAACTGTTTTGTGGAAAGTTTTGTTTTGGTTTTGTTTCTTTCTTCCTGCAAAAAATATTGTGCAATTCAGTTTCCAAAGCATGAACGAGGTAACAAGAAAATTTTCCTCGGGTGAACTTTGCTCTCCTGCAGCTCCTGGAAACAAACAATCCCAGACTCCAGTAAGGGAGTTATCTCAGCCCTCGATGGCCATCACTTGCCCAGTCCAGCTGTTCTTTGGTCCTCAACTGGTTCTCAGACCAGTTTTAGGGCAGCTTAGTAAGTTTGTGAGTGTTTTGATTTGTGCTGCAATCACTTTTTTGCAAGAACTCATGGGAAGACTCTTTGCATGCATCTTGGTGCAGAGAGTACTGGCTCCAAGATAAAACAAAACTCTGCTGGAGCAGACAATACACAAATGCCTACCTACAACAAAATGTGCATAAACTGTGCTCTCACTGGAGCTCATCAGCGCAGTCCAGCTGCTTTTTGTTTACAGTGAGGGCAATGTTTTCCCTTACTGGAATAAGTATGGCCAATCTTTTATAACAAACATAAGAACTCCCAAGAGCTCTTTCAACAAATATTTAGAAAGTTATGGCATGATAAAGAGAAAAGCTAGAACTAAGCAATGAATCTGAGGTTGGATTTCAGCTCCACTCTTAAGTTCAAGGTTGATATTTTGATTTCTCCTTTTGACGCATCTCTAGAAAAAGCTGTGCCATTCTGTTGATTGAGCTAAGAAGGTAATTAGCAATATTTTTTGCTCAGTTATCATATTCATCTTTCAAACTTATGAATGTACAGATAATGAAAGTCTTAAGTGAACTCATTATTCATTATTAATATTAATGAATTTCTTCAGCAAACAACTTTTATCAGTGTTTTGTCAAAATAAGGAATGGTGAATATTAATATAATATAAATGATCTATAATTTGGGCCATACTACTTAGCAGCTCTGACTAGAAAGAAAAAAAAAAAAGACTGAAAAGGGGAGGACAAAGATAGAATGAAATGGGTTGAGCACAGAAATTATGAAATTTTAAACAGTTTTCTAATTCCTCCCCCACCTCAAATGTTTTGTTCTTTTCCCTTGTAATTTTCCTCATTTTTCTACCTTAAAATTAGGAAAAACCTGGGTAGGAAAAATAAAAAGTAAAGTTCACTTTTCTCAAAAGATTTATAATTTTTCATAAGTACTTAGGAAAACCAACATTTTTTAGCAACAAGTAAAACCAGATTATTCTCAAAACAGTGTAAGTTCTTGACTACAATATATCACTTTGTCAGGAAATTTCAGCTAGATCACTCATGGGCTTCAGACCACTGGAATATCTGAGTAAAACAAGTATGTAAGAGATATGAAGATGTACACGTTTAAATTTACATTCATATACTGCCGAGTATTGAGGTAGTCATTTGGGGATTTTTTAACTTTTTCTTTAGTTCTGAAGAATCATAGAATCATAGAATCATTAAGGTTGGAAGAGACCTCAAGGATCGTCTAATCCAGCTGTCCTCCCCATTACCACCACCTATTACCCACTAAACTGTGTCCTTCAGCACCACATCCAACCTTTCCTTAAATACCTGCAGGGACGGTGACTCCACCACCTCCCTGGGCAACCCGTTCCAATGCCCAACCACCCTTTCCAAGGAGAAATTTCTCCTAATCTCCAACCTAAACCTCCCCTGGTGCAACTTGCAGCTGTTCTCCCTTGTCCTGTCGCTAGTTATCTGCGAGAAACCGCTTATTTTTGTTAAAATTATATTTTTTTACATTTCTGTCAGAATCACCTTCACGACAGTATTTGTTAAAGACATAGTGTTAAAGAAACAGCACAAAGCTCCCCTTTGAAGGAGTGCAGAAGTTTCCATGGAGGTGAGAAAATTCTTTTAAAGATGAGACCATACCTCTACAGCGGTAGTCACAAAGGTCCAGATCACAAGATTGAACATCTGATATTTGTGCTTTTTTTTTTTTTTACATGAGCTTCTGCTTCTTAGTTTTAATTTCAAAGGAATTAAGTTTATTGACCCTTCAGGATACAGAGAGAACTTGAGAAATGTGAAGTCCTGAGATCTCAACAAGTCAAAAGACAAACTAAAATGCCTGTACAAGTTATGTTTAAGCCACATTCTTAATCTTTAGCAATGTCTGAACTCCTGGCTTAGCAATTGTGAGTTTCTAACCTTCCTCTAGCTGTGAACAGGTACTCAAGGAGGTTAGGTTACTAATATCACCGAGTCCAACACTCATTTCAATGAAAATCCTTTAGTATAATTTCAATAATGTGTGTAGTATAATCTTCTGTTAAGATAAGAGGAGAAAAATAAAGATCTAGCCCAAAGATATATTTAGCTCAAGTTAAATTAGAACATATCTTTTCATGGAAAGTTTTTCTTCCCTCTGCTATAACATATGACCAGACATGCCACTAGAAAAGTGGTTTTGGGATTTGTCCTGGCTTCTTTTTAACCCTGCAAACCCCTGTTCTCAGATTTCTTACTTGGCTTTCAAAAGATTAAATCTGTATGCCTAAAAATCTATATGCTTTAAGATACGGACTGGTAAAAAAAAAAAAAAAGGAAAAAAGAAAAAAAAGAAAAGCAAGCAAGGTGGGGGCATCCCCGAGAACGACTCCTGTAAATGTCTGAATGTTAGGTTACCTTCCTAGCTGTGTGGGAGACTAATCGTCACTAAATGACAATTAATTTAAATGGCTATTGAGTTTCTAAAGAGTCAGCTCTTAATTAGATGTAGATACCTTGACATTTTTGTGAACTGAACACATAGCAGCGTATTTGGGATTTCAAAATCTCTGCCAGGATTCAGTATTTAATGGAATTCAATGGAAGTCAGTGGAAAAACTCCAAGAGGGTCTTTTAAGCCAGGCATGGGTACCTTTCCCCTTCCCAAAGGGTAGCAGATTTCTCAGGCACCTTGCTTGGGCCACACACTCTCACACTCTGTAAAGTGGCCATGAGTCATGTAAAAAGAAATCTCAAGCTGTGTCTGTTCCTGCAGATATAGATTCCCTGCTTCTGCGTTAGGAATTGGTCAATGATAGACTGAATTTATCATGAAGCATTAAAGGAAGGGCTCTTCTTATGTCAGGCTTAAATTAGACAGGTATCTTGAGGTCTCCATCTTCTTTTTCCCTTGGTAACAAGTTTACTGAAACACAGAACTCTTCAGCGTGGAGACTTCACTTTTGCAAATGCGCTGGCCTTTCCAAATTGAGTAAAAATGTGCAAATTTCAGAAGTGATAAAGCACCTGCAATAACTAAACCTGAAGGAATCTGTGGGTGTTCAGCATTTGTTTTACATCTTCACTTCCATCTAAGCTTCTGAAGTGTAAATGCTATATGAGGCACTCAGAGGGAGACTTTCAAAAGAACCTTTATTGTATGTAGGAACAAAACACCACTGCAGAAGTCAATAGGATCTGTGCTTCTAAATCTATGATTGGTTTACATTAAAACTTCAAAAAGACCCAAACCCTAAAACACCTGTAAGTTTTACTTACGGTTAATCAAAGAAACATGATGATTAGATCCAGAAAATGTAGAGAAGGAGGAAACTGCTAAAAAGATTATGGCAAAAACACAGAAAAAGAGATTTTCATCGCTTCAGCAAGAAGTCAACACAGTATTTTGTTAGGGGGCAGAGAGGAGAAGTGAGCTTAAAGTGTTGCTAGCATAATGAAAACAGAAAATTGAGATCCTCATGAGAGGTGTCCCAGTTAGAAACCAGCAAATGCAAATGCCAACGTTATTTCTGAGTTGCAGTAGAGATTTCTCCTGATCACGTTCAGTGTTGTCCCCAGCCCTGCACATGTCTAATTAAACCCACTAGTTTAAATACATCATAGTTGATTTATACCAGATATGGTCAATCACAGCTGTTAAAACCTTTTTCAAAATTTAGCCTACAGCAAGATGTTAGAATTCATGCCCCCAGCATTGCTGCAGTCAGGGGTATCTTGGGTTGCTATCATGTCATGAAAGTGTTACAGATTTACCTTTAATACTACAAGTTTCCTCTAAAAAGATAATGAGTTAACTGGAAGAGGTTGCAGTCATGTTGGCAGTAGGGTGATAAAATTAGTAAGAATCAAGAAATGCAACTTAGAGACCAAGCATAGTAGTTTCTCAACAAAAATAGAAATAAAATTCCAAGCTCTGGAGCCTAGTTAGCTTAATTAAAGTCAACAGAACGTAGTTTACTAAGTAAAAGAAAATGTAATAAAGCAGAAATTGTGAAAATAGTGTAAAAAAATAAATCTTTGTAGCTGGAACTAGAGGTACATAGCTGAAAAACTGTTGTGAGGAATGGTGTTGGGTATGGAATGGTGTGGGAGAGAGGTGTCAAAGACACACTGGGAAGATATCACTAGAAGCCAATGCATAGTAATACCAGGAGACCATAGCTGTGACCAAGATTGTTCAAATGAGAAGGGAGTTAGGCACAGATATTCTGTTGAAATTCAATTTCAGCTGAGTCTATCTTCTTTTCATTAGGGCTCTGCTAGTTATTGCTTTTTCTGTTTACTCCTTTTAAAAAAAAACAGAATGTTTGAGTAAATCTGAACTGAGATAATTATTTTTTTTGTTCTTGTTTAAAGTCAAACAAAAGGCTTGTCTCATCTATAAACACAGTTTTTTCTTTTCAAAACGAAGGCTTGAATCAGAAAAGGGAGCTGAGTCCACTCTTTCACTTGCAGGCTCAGTGTATTAGATATTTTTGTTCACTTCTTCACTAACCTGAAGCAGCCTGTCCCTCCACTTAGGAAAACAGGCCACCCATGCAGTTCAGTGTGCTGAAGCAACCAGTTCTCAATTTCTTGTCGCTTGCCCTCACTTGCATGAATGACATTTTCAGTGGGCTACAGAAAAAAACCCAAAGAGACTTCCATAATGCTGCTGCTTGGACTTTCCAAGAGGAAGTCAGATATACGCCACTTTTCTCGTATTAATTTGTATTTAACTACCTTACACAGAACAAACTAATATGAGCATTGAAATAGCAGCTCCACCCCAGTAAAAGTGGTCATACCAAGACATCAGATTAGTCTGAGGAACATTACAGAGTCACAGATCCTTTGGGTCAGGGTCTTCCATCAAGATGAGATGAAATGGCAATCTGCATAGTGCAACTTTCTAAGAGAACTCCTTTTGAGTTGACTTAGAGATGAGGAGAGCAGAAAATTGGGAAGTGGAAACAAAAGGGAGAGTCCAAGTCACCCTAGAAGAAAGATGAGGATCATCTGAGGTGTGGGGAAGAAAAAAAAATGAGCAAGTTCTGACACCTCTAAATTGGCTCTGCCCAAGGGTCTCCACACCACATGCACAACAGATAGATTAAGCTTCATGCAATACACATATTTACTCTCTGAATAAGACCATTAAACTACTAACAAGGAGACAATGATGCATTAGTCTGGTATAAGAGAAGCAGAACCAGTGCAAAGCATTGCCATTTTTTTTCACGAGTAACTTAGCAACAAAGGAGTGGGGAGCCGGCTGACTTAGATTGTGAAACAAGGAGTGACAATGAGGCAGGAAAACCAGGGAAGTGAAGCAACACTCTCAATTACATGAGAGATCAAACTTACCTTTCCCTGTTAATAGATGCCCCACCTCAAGTACTGTGTGCAGTTTTGAGCACCTCCATATAAGGACTTCAAACCATCAGTGTGTCCAGAGTAAGGCGACCAAGATGGTGAAAGGTCTTGATGGCAAGACTTATGAGGAGCAGCTGAAGTCACTTGGCTTGTTCAGCTTGGAGAAGAGAATGTTGAGGGGTGACCTCATTACAGTCCACAACTTCCTCATGGAGGGCAGCACAGGGTGAGGTGCTGATATCCTCTCTCTGGTGACCAGTGATAGGACATGAGGAAACGGAATGAAGCTGTATCAGGGGAAGTTCAGACTGGACATTAGGAAAAGGTTCTTCACTGAGAGGGTGATAGAATAGAACAGAATAGAATAGAACTGAATAGAATCATTAAGGTTGGAAGAGACCTCAAGGATCATCCAGTCCAACCATCCCCCCCCCACACCTATTACCCACTAACCATGTCCTTCAGTACTGCATCTATCCTTTCCTTAAATACTCGCAGGGATGGTGACTCCACCACCTCTCTGGGCAACCTGTTCCAATGCCCGACCACCCTTTCCGAGAAGAAATTTCTCCTCATCTCCAACCTGAACCTCCCCTGGCGCAACTTGCAGCCGTTCCCCGTAGTCCTGTCACTAGTTATCTGCGAGAAGAGGCCAACCCCCAGCTCACCACAACTCCCTTTCAGGTAGATGTAGAGGGCAACAAGGTCTCCCCTGAGCCTCCTCTTCTCCAGACTAAACAAGCCCAGTCCCTTCAGCCACTCCTCATAAGACCTGTGCTCCAGCCCCTTCATCAGTTTCGTTGCCCTTCTCTGGACATGCTCCAGGGCTTCGATGTCTTTCTTGTGGTGAGGGGCCCAAAGTACTCGAGGTGCAGCCTCAATCACTGGAGCAGTCTTCCTAGGCCTTGGTCACAGCACCAAGCATGTCAGCGTTCAAGAAGTGTCTAGACAATGTTCTTGGCCATATAGTTTAGTTTTAGGTAGTGCTTTGAGGAGCAGGAAGTTGTACTCAACAATCTTCATGGGTCTGTTCCAAAGTGAGATATTCTCTGATTCCATGGTTCTGTGATATGCAAGGTAACTCTGATTTCAAAATTCACAGACTATCCGTTGCTGCATGTTGACTGCAGCACTGAGATGTAGGCTACATGAGATCTGAAACCAGTAGGTCAAGGAGCAGAGAAGTCTTTCTTCTGCAGAAACCTCCTTTTAACAAGGGGAGAAACTGTCATCTTTTCTGAAAACACTGAAGAGGAGAAAAGTGCCTAAGGTAGGAAAACTTGTTCCAATTAATTCATCTCTTGACAGAGAATGGAGTTAAAGTAGCTTGGATTTGATATTGATTTAAAGTCCATTATAGCCTTGTGGATCCATAAAACCACTTCTTATTGCCAGTCTGGTCCTGAGATACTTCAGACGTGGTACTCTGGGAAATCTCAATACCTATATTGACATGACAAAACACAAAAGTCCCAGAACAGTTTACCTGCAGGTGTCTACACAACTGCTAAGTGTCTATGCTCCTGCTATAGTTAAGGAAAAGTATGTCAATGGGTTCTAGAACTCAGTTAATTTGCTTATATGACTGTGTCTATTGACATTTGAAGTTCCCTTGTGGATCTCACTTGGCTCACATCTCCATTTTCAGCAGGACTTGTGTCTCCTACAATGCCTGTGCCATGTTTGTCCAAGCTAAGTAAATATCTCAAATGCTTTGGGATGTCTCTCTGTCTGAAAGCAGAGATATCTGTGTTACTCAAATTATCAGCTCACCCTGAAGTAGTTATATAGGGTGGCATCTAGTTGCCTAAATACAGTCTTGTGTCATTTTAGATTCTGAGAAGTATCTTGCTTGGACTCTAGCTGCTGCTTCACAATGGTGTCGTCTCCCATAAATCCTGTGTTACTTGTGTGAGTCCAGCAGGAATGCCTTAGGCATTTCAAAAGGTCCCAGATATTTAAGCTTCAGAAAGCTTAAACAGTTGAATTCTACTCTGACTGGTCAGCTAAATAGTTCTCTGGGTACAATATCTGTTGGCTGTTCCTGTCAGGAAATTTAATACTCTGCTCACATATGGACACCTAAATATAGGTTCTTTAATTCCAGTTGGGGTCCCAACCCCATATGACTGATGGGTCATTAGAGTTATATATGTTAACCTTGATCATGCTGTCTATAGAAAAAAAAACCACAAACTTTTAATTCCCTTTTCCAGAAAATTGGTTGAGACATCTTGATTTCAGTGAAGAATGCAGAGTTTTAAGTATAATGACTGAAATAAATGTTTAATTTAACCATAATTGATTTCTTAGCAACAGAACTGGCTATATATTGCAGGTCCAGGGAATCTTATCGCCAAAGATTCACTCAAGCTCATTCCTGGTGATGGGAAAACAATTTCTGGTTGGAAACTATTTACCAGGACTGCATGTTTGCAACTTACCTTAGCACAAAGCTCCCAAATAATAAACAAACATAGGCAGGCATATTTGAGGGAGAAAATGTGCACTTTCTGTGCAATGCCAAATCATAGGATTTCGCTCATCAACCGTCTGTGATGGAAAGACCCTTTGCCTTCTGCAATATCTATTGCATTTAGATAGTTAAACATTTTCAGTTAAACTAGTGGACTTGGTCCCTTCTGAACCAGTGGCACTCATGTCTAAAATATTTGATGTATCATTCTTGGATATTTTCCTTCTTTCAATATACTCAGCAAACACTGAAGAAAATATTTCTCAATCTATCAGTAGTTCCATCCAGCCATGCATCAGTGTCAAGTGTCCTATTACAAATGACACCGACAGAGAAGCTGGCCAAAGTCAACTATAAACTTGTAAATCAAAGTCAACATTTTGAGTTCAGGTCAGGACATGGCGCTGGAAGCATTTACTAGCTCGAGTATATGTATCCCCCCCCCTGTCAGAGAACAGAGGGCAAACAACAATACTTCTTCCCTGTTCCATTCAGAAACATTGATCTCAAGACAATATTGCCTCAGATGAGATATTAGGGTTAGCAACTTAACTTTCCTAGCATGAAGACATTCTTTATAGTCAATCTAATACTAGATCCTGCAAGCAACATTACTGTTCTGGGGGCTACCCTTAATATAAATAATGAATTTGATCACAGACCATCACAAAGACCTTCACCACATTGTCACTCAGAGAACAAGATATCTTTCTTTAAAATAACGTTTTTAAAACAATGATTTAATATTTAATAGCAGAAGCAAAACTGAAACGCTACGGAAACAAAACACTTCTTTGCTGCACATTCTTTCTCTTCTCTGTAGACGAAGACAAAAGCATCCTGATCATGAAAAAAAAAAAAGAAAGAAAGAAAATCAGATAAAGAGTTGAATGGAATAGAATAGATTCTGTTTGGATGTGGATTGAAATAGGTAAGAGAGTTTGAATTTGAAGGAAAATTGTGGTCTTGGAACAAATTAAGAAAGAGGACATTATTGGAAGAAGGATGCAAGTATCTTTCAAAGGGAGCTTTGTAATATTTGGAAGAATAAAAGAATCATTCAATACTTAAATAAAATGAATTGAGATTCCAGACCTTTTGAGGTTTGTCTATCTCTAGCCTTAGTTACTGTGAAATTCCTTGACAACAGTAATAAAGCATTTACACTGAGAGTCTTGACTCGTGCCCACCTGAAACATTCTTCTTCTATTGACTTAGAAAGCTTTGGGGGCAAAAATTGTGTGAAGCAATGAGTCTATTCAATATTAGACAAAGGGATAAAGCATACAATACTGGAGACATATTTTCTCTTTGCCTATGAAATGTTTCAAGTGAAAACTGCTTCTTTCAACACTGCAGACCTTGTGGGAAATGACCTGTACACTGGATAAGTTGACAGGCACAGTAGGGGATTTCATTACACCTCAGAATTTGACTGGCACAACCAGCTCTCTCTGGCTCTCTGTAACCCCTGGCAAGTGCTTGGAATTGAATCTGTAAATGTTAATCAATATTTCAGGCCTATTAAATAAAGAAAGGCATTGTGGAAATCAAAGCACTAACAGCTAGCATGGTGCTATACAATGACTTCCAGGCCATCAAAAACCTTGTAGGGAGCAAAAGAGCAAATATTTTAATAAAACAATTACCTCTACAATTTCAAACCTGCAGAAGAATGTTACATCTCCAACCCTAGCACACTAACTTAATTTTCATTTCAAACAGGTCAGTGAACAGGAGCAACTCAATACAGATATTTAATGAGTCTGTAAGATGTTATCCTAAATCTCTGGGAGAGTAAAAGCCCACCATGTGTTTAAAATATCTGCAAGCAGATCCATTTCATCTCAAAGATGAAATGGGGCAGAACTGTACCCAAAGCCTAAGGGAATCTCACCATTTATTTCAGTGGATACAGGCACTGAGATTCATAGGTGGGACTGATTTAACACAGCTGTAGACAGCCGCACCATAGGCAGCTGTGGTATAGCTGGTCACCCGAGGCTTACTTTGGAGAGAAATGAGAACTTCTGGAGAGCAATTTATTTCATGCTAAAGCCAATGTCTAAAATAGGTCAAATGAATTGTACCTTCAAGCCCTCTGGTCTCTGAAGTGATTGCAAAAAGAACCACAGGTAGTCAAAGCAGCTAAGTGATAGATATCCAAATTCAGATGAGATGAATCACTACATACCTGTATATCTAGTGGTGTGTAGGTATAAACCAAACTGCAAAAGGCAAGTGAATCAGTGATACCCTCAGGCTAGCATGTAGAAGGGTGAAATAACAAAAAAAAGTTAAATATTTTCAGGATTTTGGAGTGTTTTCCTGTTATGAAGCATAAAATAGGTATATAGGAGTGCGTGTATATACATATACACATCCATATCTCAAACATCTACTGAGTGAAAAAATATTTCTAATTTTTTCTCCCCTCCACAAAACAAAAGTCAAGATTTCCATCCACAAAGTGGTAACTTGTTGCAGTATGAAGTAGGAGCTCTTGTTTCTTTAGAGTCCTAGTATATGCAGGAACCGGATGCATTTAATATGGACAAGATTAGATACTGCTTGTCAGCTTGGTAATATTACTGTGCCTCTGAGACAGGAAGCAGCCTCCAGTTTGCTTCCTTTGCTTTCAAGAGTTTAGGGACAACTAGGTACTATGACCAAATACCAAGGCAAGATATAATTAATTGCAAGTCTGCCAGCTGCTATTGAGCAAACTATCTTCTGCAAAAGGACATTTGCATTTCTTGGCAAGGTGACCACCATGAAGTGTTGAAAACTAGTGGAGAAAGTTTCAAATTCTTTCAGAATTAGCTTAAAAAATATTGCCATTGGCAATTTTAAGATGATAGCTTGATAGCCTGCCATGTTCATCCTACTCTGAACAGTGAAGATCAGAGAATGTTAACATTTCTTTACTACTATTATATTGAAAGGAAATATGAAAAAAAGGAAGACTGTGACTCATGTATTGTTATTCAATGAATAGAATAGAATATAATAGAATAGAATAGAATAGAATAGAATCATTAAGGTTGGAAGTGACCTCAAGGATCATCCAGTCCAACCATCCCCCCACCACCTATTACCCACTAAACCACGTCCCTAAGTCCACATCTAACCTTTCCTTAAACACCTGCAGGGACGGTGACTCCACCACCTCTCTGGGCAACCTGTTCCAGTGCCCGACCACCCTTTCCGAGAAGAAATTTCTCCTCATCTCCAACCTGAACCTTCCCTGGCGCAACTTGCAGCCGTTCCCCCTTGTCCTGTCACTAGTTATCTGCAAGAAGAGGCCGACCCCCAGCTCGCCACAACTTCCTTTCAGGTAGTTGTAGAGGACAATAAGGTCTGCCCTGAGCCTCCTCTTCTCCAGACTAAACAAGCCCGGTTCCTTCAGCCGCTCCTCATAAGACCTGTGCTCCAACCCCTTCACCAGTTTAAACTGGTGACTGCTGGACATCTGTATACCTGATGCATACTTATGCTATGCTGTCTCTGGTAACAATTTAATGATAAACTTGATATGAATTTCCTTGGTTAACTGCACAGAACTAAAATCCTCGTAGAAGAAATGTCAGGGCTTCCTCAGAAGGGTCACAAAAACTCTTCAGGCTATGACTCAACTCAGGCATTGATTTTCTGAACATGTAGAAGTGTATCTGTGTCCCTCAGAGATGTCCTATGTGCCAGAGGCTTTGGGACATCTCAGATTATTCATGAAACTGAGCCAAGACCATTAATGAATGAAAGAGGGTTGTTCACAGTTGCCATTCATAACATGGATCTCATAAGATGTTACACTGGTCCAATAGCTCCACCTGAAATGCTATTTGTCCCAGGCCCTGTGTGACAGTACTAATCAGTCCCTGAAAGAATACTGTAGGTGCTGAAGCTGTGGAAGGCCACAAATCCTTGCAAGGATGGACACATTATGGTAGATCCCTGCAACAGGGAGGATGACAGTGCTCATAGCCTACACACATCCAAAGGGACAGAAAGAGGTAGAGCACCACACTCTTCGTTGTCATAGCTTCAGCCTCCGACACTCTTGGTGAAACTTAAGTCCTAATCATTTACTTTTATTTCATTCTCATGTTCTCTCTCCCTTGTTAAATAAAGCACCTGTTATTTACAGTTCTCATCAGCCTGCTCCCAATCTAATGAGACAGCAGAAACTTTGCCTGCAAACTCCCACTCCTTCTGTCAGCTTGATTGTCTGGGGATGCCTTGTGAAGCTATTCATGCTCTACCACCACCTCCTGCTTCCTCACCTTCTTTCCCCTCTCCTTAGCTGAGGCACGTGCTTGCCTGTCATCTTCCCTCATGTCATTCCCGCTGGGTTAAGATACAAACAGCTACAAAAGTACATTTAATTTACAAGTGTTAGAACACAGGCTTTCCCCCACTATGTTTCAACTATCCCCACTGTAATTTGAGGATGTGTCATATTCTCACAATGACAGAGCAAGTTGTCCCTGCAGTGTTCTGGTTTTCTTTTCTCTTCAGGTCTGGACAAAAGATGTGAAGATTGGAAAAGATAGCTTTACTCTCCAGTAAACATGGCGAGGATTTGAGTCTGCAATCAGAGCAGATCGTGCTGGTTAGAAAATTAAGAGAATATTCTGCCAAGACGACAAAGTCATTGATGGTGTCTTATGTGAAGCTGCTTCATGGGAACTCACATAAAGTGTTCTCTCAGAAAAGCTGTTGATGAAAGTGCTACCAGGATGGTTACTGAAAAGCTAGCTCTGTGACAGGTGACAGATGCAAGTGCTAAGTACATAAGCTGAATTGTAGCAGGTCATGGGCATTGGGGACCAGGTTGGGAACCTGGGGATGATGTCTATGAACTATTAGAGACTGACATCCTGTGTATGGAGTACAACGCTTACGTGCTGGCTATATGATGAAAATGTTACCTACAGGCTTCCCTCAAAGCCACAAAAACCTTGACAAATTCATTGGTATACTGTTCCGTGTGGTCTTTGGAAAGATCTGCAATGAGAATGCAAACACCTTTACAAATAAGAGGAGGCACATTCCTCACAGAACAGTGAGGTCCCTCTGCAAACCAGTCCTGGACCTGATTGTTCTTGCCTGCCTAGTGTTACTGTTCCTGCTTCCCTACACCCATGTGTCTAGGCATTCTTGCTTGTCGCAAGGTTGCCTTCAGCCTGGTGCATGACCTGATTTAAGATACTGGCATCAAAATCTGTCTTTTTTCTCTCTCCTCCTTTTGCTGTCTACTGCAAAACTGAGAATCTCAGTTACATCTGTTAAGATGTAAGTTCACAAACCTCTATTTTGAGATGCTTGGGAAGGTCTGACATGGTCTGAATATTCCTACAGAAGCAGAATTGTCTGCCCAAGTGAAGGGGAAGTACCTAAACTAAGGAATAAGAGCTGCACAACAGCCTGGATGGAGCACTATTCTTCACAGAACATGGGTTTTACCATGATGGATAGCTGAGAAAACAGGCACACAACACCTGTAGTTACCAAAGAATCATTTGTCTTCAAGCACATGGAAAGATAAGCAGGCTTGTAAAATGGGTGAGGTGACATACAGTGCAGAAATGCTGTCAAAGGTACTGGGATGAACTGGGTCTGGCTATCTACATCCCTTCTCTGTTTCAGTTGTGCATAATATTCATCCTCTCTTCATGATTCAAGCTGTTGAAAAGGGGACTTTGTATAATAGATACCATTCTCCTTTTCAGGAATGGCTGTGGTACATTAAAACATGCCTGCAACACTTAACTGGAGATCTCTTTTTTACAAGCATTTGGGTTTAAGTTCTGATTCACTCATATCAACAAGAAATAAGACCTCTAAAGTCAGAGTAACTGGTAAGTGACACGGGGATGAGTTTAGGCAAAGGCTCAGGCTATACTAGTCAGGCCTGAAAAATACCGTCTCATTTTTGTAGTTGTGAAATGTTTATACAATGCAATGTTTATAGAGAAGGTCTACTGCTGGTGTCCATTCCTTACTTCACTGTAAACTCTGTCATGTCAAGCACAACTACAGGCTGGGTGGAGAACGGATGGAGAGCAGCCCTCAGGAGAAGGACTTCGGGGTGCTCGTTGATGAAAAGCTCAACATGAACCGGCAGTGTGCACTGACAGCCCAGAAAGCCAACTGTGTCCTGAGCTGCATCAGAAATAGTGTGACCAGCAAGGCGAGGGAGGGGATTCTGCCCCTCTGCTCTGCTCTTGTGAGAACCCCCCTGCAGTGCTGCATCCAACTCTGGAATCCTCAGTGCAAGAAGTACATGCAGCTGCTGGAGCGAGTCTGGAGGAGGGCACAAAGTTGATCAGAGGGCTGGAGCACCTCTGCTATGAGGACAGGCTGAGGGAGTTGGGGTTGTTCAGCCTGGAGAAGAGAAGGCTCTGGGGAGACCTAATTGCAGCCTACCAATATCTAAAGGGGCCTAGAGGAAAGACAGAGAGGGGCTGTTTACAAGGGCAGGGAGTGATAGGACAAGGAGGAATGGGTTTAAACTAAAAGAGGGGAGATTTAGATTAGATATTAGAAAGAAATTCTTTCCTATGAGGGTGGTGAGACCCTGGCACAGGGTGCCCAGAGAAGCTGTGGAGGCACAGTCCCTGGCAGTGTTCAAGGCCCGAGGTTGGATGAGGCTTTGTGCAACCTGGTGTAGTGTAGGGTGCCCCTGCCCATGGCAGGGGGGTTGGAACTAGATGGGCTTTGAGGTCGCTTCCAGCCCAAACCAGCCTGGGATTCTGTAATTCTATGTCTGATCTTTGTATGGATGTTGTTGCAAAGTGAATGTTAGCTCTCTAGTAGGGTGACTGCATAAGACATTTTCTCTATGTTTAGAATTCATAAAAATTTCTGCTGTCTTCAGAAGGATGGTCTATAAAATGCAGGCTGGAAGGAATAGACAGGCAAACTAGGGAGCACAATGTTTCAATGCATGTTTCAGCAAGAAATATGGAGAGATGGTGGAAGCCCTGAGAACTCTCTGAGCTGTTTGGAAAGCAGAGTTGGTTTCACATATGACACATTCTAAGAATATTCCCAAGGATTTAGTGGTCAGATTTGTCCTTGATTTCACTGTACATTAGCATATGTAATCCAAAACTATACTTCTTTTTGTATTTTACTTATCTAGTATCAAAAGATCAAATTTTTTCTTTGGCTTGTCATCATAGACCTCAAACAGACAAGAAAAAAATGTCTTCCTACCCTTTTTAGCAGTTTGAATCCTAACATTTGCTGATCAACTAAATCACATGTTGGTGACCAAAATTTTAGCAGGAAATGAATCAACTAATTGACCCTCAGAGTGTCTCCCATTCCCAGGCTCTCCAAATAACATTGCAGGCAGCTCTGTTCATGGCTGTCCCCAGGCCTTTTTCTGATATTTGGCTTGACCTTTAACAAACATAGAAACATACTTCATAATAGTTACAGCCTCTCAAATCATGGTAAAAGTGGTCATTTGGGGCAGGACCCCAGCCTATTGATACACACTGAAGGGCAATGAGATTTGAAGTACTTGTTTAGTAGCTGACTGTAAGATATTTCCCCATCTGTACTTTCACACAAATATAAGGGAGCGTAATAACCACAGGATGCAATGATACTGCTGCAAAAGATCCATTTTCAATATCAGAAATATGGGAATCAGAATAGTTACATGTAATCTAAAATGTTGAATATTGGGATTGGGGCAAGGACTTTATGGATTAAAACAAGTTATTAGGAAGTTATTTCATCATTATAGGCATAAGCTTCCTCTCTTTAGGAAGACAGGGTTTTTTATTATTTTTGCTTCAGAAGGCTGCTGAGTGAAACTCATATAATGACACCAACTGTCAAACTTATCATGTCTCAATTATACTAACACCTTCTTTTGAAGTAAAATGCAATTTACTATAAAAGGTTTCAACATCTACTGAAAGGAATTCAAGAGTAGAGAAATGCTGCATTTCAGCATGTGCTTTGGAGAGTTCAGGAGGTTTCTCTGTTGCTGCTTAGAAATCTTGTATGCTGGGGAAATTGGTAGTGTGCTCTTCTAGCCTAGTAACAGAAAAAGAGGGAAAAAATAGCACTGTTTATTTGAGAGATTTGGAAATGTTCAAGTGTGATGTGGATGATGATCTGAGAGATCAGCAAAGCAGGGCAGCTAGCACAAAACCAGCTGCAACTGAAATTTAGTAATAAATCTTCTTTATGTGTGGTTCAAATTCAAAGTCACTGTATGGACTCTGATTCTCCTCTTTCTTTTTTACCCCATAAACCCAAAAGAACTCTGCTGTAACAAAAAGGAAAAAACATTTTTTTTGCAAATCCTGTGCGTGAGGGGGGGAAACACAATTCAGTTTTTTCCCCTGATTCTTCAAACTTAAACTCTTTTGATTAGGTTTATATCACTGTTTGACTGGAGCTAATATGTAGTGTCTTGTAAACACATAAAACTTTAGTGTTTCAACTGTCATGATACTATACCACTGAACATCATATTTGAAACAACAGTTATGGGAGGTAGTTATTTGGGTGTAGGTGATTCATCTCTGGAAATAAAAGAAAAAGTTTTATTGGTGGTTTAGTTTCATACCGTTATAACTGACATCAAACACAGTCATAACAGTATCATCATAAACATGGCATAGTTTCTGATTTACGTGTTTCAATTAAAAGTCAGGCCCCTATCTGAAATATGCTTCTGAGCACAAAATCAGAATTTACAATAGGTCATAAATTGTTACATAGATAATTGATAGGAAACTTTTCAAGATATTTTTGTCTTTACCTCCATTGTATTGCAAGTGCCTAAATTATACTGCATGAATATGCTACTCCATCTGCAGCTGCCACTCATTTTGTCTTAGGCAAAAACTTTGTGTTCTTCCATTTCTAGATGGTTAGTCTTATATTTGACAGGCATGTCTGGTTTTCAGGGAATTTCAAATGCTTAGTTTTAGAATGGCTTGTTTCAGATTTATTCCAATTTGGACACCTAAAACGACACAAAGGTATTCAAATCCAGAGTAATTTTGGAAAGTTTAGCAGTAAGCTTTCAAGAACAAACTGTACAAATCTAGTTTTAGAGAGTCATCTTCCAATAGTTTCTACCTGGAAGTCATGATTCTGCAACTGAAGTGGAAGCTGTTTCAAAACTATTCTTCTCCTCTCTAGGTACAAATGAGCTATTTATTTATAACTGAAGAAGTGTTTTCCTGTTCAGCTATCATTTTATTCTTATTTTTTTTTTACAGTTAAGTTATAAATAACTATTGTAACAAAGCCTTAGGCTTCTCAGCTCCAGATAAGGCTGAATGCACTTTATGGGAAGCAGAACATCTTTGGACAAAATGCCTAGAATGGTAACAACAAAGACAAGTGGATTATATAATCTGAACACAAACAAGCCTCTTCTCCCCCTTTGTATCGCTGTCCATTGAGTTCTGCATCATGCACAATGCACAGCATGCATTTAAACAAAGCTCTAATGTGTCACTGCCATTACCTTCTACTGCATTATTTACTGCTGCTATGTAATATTTCTATAGGGAAAAAGTCATGGCTGAGAAAGATCTTGTTTTATTTTGAGTAAATGTGAAGTAATTTTTGTTTCCAACGAATAAAGACAATAAAATTAAAAGAACAATGTTTTCCGGTCCAATTATGCCCATGTTTTTCCCCTCCCACACCATTTTCCATAGTTCTTCAAATGAGGAGATCAGGATTAAGACTGCTGAACTGATAAAGGTAGAGTCACACAGAGTCACACAGAGTCACAGATTGGCAGGGGTTGGAAGGGATCTCTACAGGTCATGGACTCCAACCCCCCTGCCAAAGCAAGTGCCCTAGATGAGGCTGCACAGGTAGGCATCCAGGCGGGTCTTGAATATCTCCAAAGGAGACTCCACAACCTCTCTGGGCAGCCTGTGCCAGTGCTCTGTCACCCTCACCATGAAGAAGGTCTTTCTCATGTTTGAGCTGAACTTCCTGTGTTCCAGTTTTGGCCATTGCCCCTTGTTCTCTCACTACCCACCATCAAAAAGTGTTTGGCCTCGTCCAATTGCCTCCCACAGTTTAGATATTTATAAACACTGATCAGATCCCCTCTCAGCCTTCTCTTCTCCAGGCTGAAGAGACCCACGTCTCTCAGCCTCTCCTCATAGGGAAGACACTCCAGGTCTTTTATCGTCTTTGTCTGCCTTTATACAAAGCCATGATTTTACCCTCCTAAAGAAGCAGTCAATTCTTTAGAAATATTGGATAACCTTGAGCTCCCAACATAATCCTGTGATCTGAAGACATGAAGTAATTCATACTGAAAAACAAACCCAAACCCCCCCAGCTTACAAGCTGCCTTTGCTTGTAAATATGTTTCCAAGGCTTTGAAGAGTTTCTCTAAATAAAAAATTCTGTCCATGTTTCCATATGTGTGTCTCCAAATTCAGCAAATAAGTGTGTATTTAGGCATTAAATGAATGATAGACCATTTCAGAAGTTGCATTAGTACCCCAACCGGTAGAAAGAAGCATGAAATAGTATTTATTACTTTTGAAATCAGCAGAAATGGATAAATTCTTTTATCTTTTTTTTTTCCACTGAGCCTTGACACAATAACTTTTAGATCATTGGTGAAACAACAGTTGCAAGAGCTTCTGCAATCTACCTATCACTGCATAACTTAGGGAATGCAATGGATACAGATGTCATTATGAGTAGACAAGGAATAAGAAAGGCAGGAACTGATGCCATTTCTGACAGACTTTTTCCCTGTTCTGATCACTCGTAGCTTTGTTGCCTCTCCTCCTAATCTGCATTGCAGTGGTATTTTAGTTGAAAAACATTCATTTCGCTACCTTACTGTGCCTGAATTTTGGCATCCAGGAAAATTTCAATAGAAAATGTGTAGAAAATTTAGAGGCATGACGTTCTGGAAAGCAAATATGATGAACTACAGTTGTAGGCAGTTAAATTCCTATTTAATTTCGTTGAAGGAGATTTTGTCCTTTTGTGTAGACAAGTGAAGTAATCTGTACAGAAAACTAGTAAAAATTATGACATTGTAGAATGGAAGTACAATGGATACTTTTAATATGAGGTGTAATGGACATGGTGATTCCTCAAAGTGTCTGCAATGTGTGATTGACTTGTGCATAGCTCAGCACAGGCAAATCTGGGTGAGGTATATCACAAATTCCAACTACCAGTAGGATGTTCTGGGATGCCATCCAGATACAGTTTCTAGGAGGGAAGGTAATACCTGCCTGGTATGTACTTTTAGTTCACATGGTCACTAACTTGATCAAAGGGAAGTGATTGAGCCCCTCACTTGGCTCTGGTGAGGCCGCACCTCGAGTACTGTGTCCAGTTTTGAGTCCCTCACCACAAGAAAGACATTGAGCTGCTGGAGCGTGTCCAGAGAAGGACAAGGAAACTGGTGAAGGGTCTGGAACACAGGTCTTATGAAGAGTGTCTGAGGGAACTGGGGTTGTTTAGCCTGGAGAAGAGGAGGCTCAGGTGAGACCTGATCACTCTCTACAACAAAGGAGGTTGTAGTGAGGTGGGTGTTGGTCTCTTCTCCCAGATAACCAGCGAAAGAACAAGAGAAAACAGCCTCAAATTGCTCTAGGGGAAGTTTGGAGTGAATACTAGGAAAAATTTCTTCACTGAAAGAGTGGTCAGGCATTGGAACAGGCTGTCCAGTGAGGTGGTGGAGTCACCATCCCTGGAGGTGTTCAAAAAGCGTGTAGACGTGGCACTTCAGGACATGGTTTAGTAGACATGGTAGTGTTGGGTTGATGGTAGGACTTGAAGTTCTTAGAGGATTTTTCCAACCTTTAAGATTCTATGATTCTATGATTACAACTCCACATTTTGGGGATGGCTTTACATTGACTGCTGAGGTCTGTATTGCCTCACTTTTGCTGAACCTGAACAAGCTAGGCTTCAAAGATCTATTTAACTTATAATTAAAAAAGCCATAAGCTATGTTGTTACATTAATACTGTGATATATGTGCTTTGCAAAAGGCCCTAGTGTCAGGTGATTTGGTCTCTGGCTTTTCTTTTTCTCAGCTGGGATTTTTGAGTTGTTTGTAGGGTGTCCATGCAGTGTTTTCTAGGCTTTTTGGCCAGGGAAATAAAAGAGAGAATTCTGACAGCAAATGCTCAAAACACTGTGCAGACGTTAATTAACAAGTGAGAGATGATGAACAAGTGGTGAAAAGTTTCAACACTTCTGTCTCGCCTTGAAAACCTGATCAGAATGGCCCATGCTTCTGTGGACCAGCCAACTATAAATGCCAACCAGGAACAGCATGACAGTATTCAGACTCAAAGTCTGCAGTCAAACTGTCAGCGGCATCTAATTAGTGGAGTTCTAGATCAAGAATAAAATGTGTTTGACTCTTTATAAATATGATGTGTAAAAATGTTACATAATGACATGCTGCTGCTCTACATCCCCCTTAATGTTTTGACAAGGGGCGTCAAGTGGTGAAAAACTGCAAAGTGCCAAAATATTTCAGCGACTGCATGCTAGGGACTGAATTCCACATTTCAATTTCTTAAGCACCAAGGTCCAGAAATGGTCCAGGCTCTGGAGGTATGTGAAATTCGTTCAGTTTAATGAGATGTTAAAATTATTTTTCTTTTTTTAACGGAAAATGGAATGTGTATAGTGTGTTAAAAGGTAGATTGCTGGAAGAGAAAGTGTGGTCTCCTGACAGACCTATGTCTCTGTGACAAAGACACAGTTGAAATCTACCTGTGGAGGACTCAAGTCCAAAGCTGTGGGTCATCTGCTTTGAAGAAATCAAAGAACTCACAAACAAAATTGATCAGGCTCATTCTTTGAAGAAAACAACAAAATAGTGAAAACAGATGCTAGTGGGCTTGGGTTTATTCCCATTAAAAAATTAAACCTTTCTTATCTCACTGGTAAATGGGAGTTTGGATGTACCTCCATGAATTTTGGGCACTATTAAAGTTAGAATCAGAGTTTTCTTATGCTGGACTGGTAGCTGAAACGGAGAAGTACCCAGTTAAAATCTGGGTTTTTCTGCTAAGACCTTGCTTCTTTCCACTGACAATAGTTCAAATCTGAGATTATTAGGCTGTAGATTTAGGTACCAGAACTACACATCTAAAATAAGTCAACCATTGTCTCCCCTCTCCTTTTCTAAAATGGGAATAATATAATCTCTTTGTCTAACAGAAATATGCACAAAAATTCAATAATCTTTGTGAAACCCATGGATGTTACGAAAGACGAGAAGCGTGGAAATGCTGGGAAGAAATCAATCATTCTGTCTTCTGAGCAAAGTCTGAATATCGTACAGTAAATAAAGCTTGAATGAAATCGAAAAACCAAGTATCACCTTGCTGTTCATTAATAGTGGACTGTCCAGCCTGCTCTCTAAACAAGACTGAGACCCTGTAGAAAAGTAGTGTGAAATCATGGAGTTAAAATAAAAGACACAGGAGTGGCAAGTAGACCTTTTTTCCCCTAAGGTTTAAAGAATTGGCTTTTTAAAGATGAATTTAATAAAAAGTTATATATATATTTTTACAATTATTCATATGTGCAATACATAAATTTACTTTTCCAGTGATTATATTTATTCATAATTAAATACTTTCTGGTGAATTGCTAGAAAATATACCTGATGCAATAATATCAATACATTAGTAATTTAGATATTAAAGGGGCATACCAACCCTAAGATGCAGATGGCTATGTATATGGAATATAAATGACAACTAATGTAGTACAAAAGTGCAAAGTGACTAACTAAAATCACCTCACTGTTACAAAGAGGTCTCCACAGCTATAAAGCAAAGATCTGAATCTTATCTCATTTACATGAGTTTTATGCTTAGGGAGCTCCTAATTTACACAGATGTCAGAGAAAAGAGAATCAGCCCAATTATAGTCTGGATTTATTGTGCCATCACATTAGCCAATTTAGCTATTTCAGTGATGACCACATCATTAACATCTTTTCAGGACAGCAATAACTGAGTCATTTTTATTGCAGTAATTAATATTGATGGCAATGAAACAAGGAATATAGGTACTTGACTCATATGTATTGCAGATAAGTATTGCAAATGTAAGTAACTTCCTGATATTTTTTTCTTGTTATTGTTAATTATACAAGCTCAGATTTGCTATAGTTATTTCAGGTAATTCCATATAATTTATGCTGAAATATTTTCCAACCTTTAAGAAAATAAATTTCGGCGGTAACATAAAAATCTTTCGTGAGTCACAGACAAGTAACCCTGTCATCTGTCTTAGTTAAAACAGCTATTAGAGATTCAGTGTTCCCTAAGGAATCTTATGATAGAATAATAGAAATACAAAGACAGAAAAATATCCCAAATATTAATTTTGGGATAATCCCTAAAGAAAAAAACTAAAATCCTTCACCTGCAAAATATTATCTAGGAGAAGAATGGAGCAAATGAAGGGTATGCTTTTGTATTATTCTAAAAACAAAGGAAGTTCAGGGAAGACTTTAGTGATGATAATTCACTTTTATACTATAAATCATAGATCATCTATAGCTTACTTCTTTTGTCTCTCACAGAAAAGAGAAACACTTTTCAGGATATATCGTAAAGTTTATAATTTCTCTCAGAAATTTGAAGTAAATTTGCAGTTTCATGATTTAAAATATGATAGAAGAATCCATGATTTAGAGAGAAAAAACAAGTTTTTTTTCAAGTAGCTCATCATGACAGTTTCCATGGCTTTACAAAATTTCCCAATACAGTCCATAAGGGAAGAGAATACTTTATACAAGGCAGAATTAAATAGCCCAAATGTTTACTTGCCAATACATGCGTGCTTTCATGAACATATGCAAATTGTCAGTTTATGACCCGTTGAAACTACTTCCCACTCAGATCCTCTGGTTCCTGCCCTTAGTACAACTGTGATTTCTTGTACTCAAAGAGCTTCCTCCAATTTCCAGTAGTGGTAACTGGCAACTCTTTCCCATATGAAAACATTGTAAAAGGTCAAATAGAGCATATTTTAATAATATTAATTATATGGGCTTGATCCTCAGCTGATGAAGATGGGCATGGCTCCAAGGAAAGTCAGTTCATTACTTCATTTTGTATCAGTCAAAGCTCAAAAACAAACCCCTAGTTTTTACAAGAGGTTCTGCAAAGAGGAAAATATTTATAAGCATAGAGGGCCACTGTCTAATTTGATGAAACAGGAATCAAATTTTTCTAGTGAGATAGCTCCCCTATAAATCCTGAAAGATGTTTATAGGACATAGTTTCCTTATATGTGTTTATTTCCTTTTCATATACACCGGCAACTGCTTCACTTACAGTGGAAATTCAAGTAATTCGAGAAGAAAATTTGTAAATCCTTTGCTTTCCTTTTAAAAAAACACTAGTAGAAAAACTGTTTGGAATTGCAAATCTCTAACAAAAAAGCAGGCTTTAGCATCAATGATTTAACCAGCACTGAGATACTAAACTGAAATTTGGAGAGGGAAGTAAATTCACCATCCCTATTTATAGGAAAATTCCAGGATACATTTTAAAATTATTTGTGCATTTTTCAGATTTTTCCTTTTTACTATCCTGTACCAACTTTTTTCAGCAGAGAATAATTTATTCACATAATTTCCAATGGAATAGAAACCATTTGGGTTTGGTTTAAAGTTTGTTAGGATGCCCATAAAGCAGATAAGAGTGTTGCAATTCCAGCTTATTATAAAAACTTTCTGCTGGTCTGAAGTGAATTAGTTGTGCTGTTCGCAGATGATCTACGGTCTTTGAAAACCTGTCCCTGCTCTTCCCCCCACCCCCACCCCCATCACTCCTTTGTTTCTTGACTTGGTTTTCTTCAGTCTTAAATGGTGAGACAAACAAAACCGGTGGGGAAAGAACCAGGCACAGCAAGGTCATATTACAAGGCCAGTGACAAAATCAGTACTGAAACTCTTAAGCTAGACTGGGGAAAAGCAGACATTTCCAGGGAGGTGATTAAAATTAGTAAAAAAATTGCATGAAAAAAAGACTCAAAAAAAGTCACTGTTTTAGATGACAAGTTTCAGAATTCAGTTATTTTTTCAGCTAAGATTATGCTTATCATTTACTTTATTTTCAATCTACCAGACTACCTCCCCAAGTGGTTCAGAATGGCATAATGCTTTAAAATGTACATAATGTTTTATCTATATATGATTTAAATAAAATTATGACCATTACAAATGATTCAGCTGCTGTAACAGAATTTTATGTTTGTCATAAATTTTTAACACACAAGAAAATGAATCAAAATGTATCTCCCCTATGGTCATTAAATAATAACTCTGCACTGCCTATCATACTTAGGTGTCCTATTTTAAAACTTTGTGAAGAAAAGGGATGCAATTAGGTTGATGGATATTTTTGATAAGGGAGTAGTAATGTCTTTTTCAATGATATTGCGAAAAGATGAAATTCCATCTAGGTATTCTGCTGACTTTTATTACTCAGGCATTACACAAATGCAGTTTGGGGAAATGAAATGAAAGACACTCAACAGAATATTTGGAAAAAAAAGAGTGATCAGTGTGGTGACAAGAGGTAAAGACATGTCTGATGCCTCAAATGTGAAGAAAAATATAAACAGTGCCCAGAAATAAAGTGATGAAGGCGTACGCACTCTCTCTCTACTCACTAAACACACTAAAGACCTGTTTACGAGCCATTTGAAGAAATCTGATTTGAGGTCAGTGTGCATTTCACTACTGTCTTAATATCTTTTATGCTCAATAAAAAAGACTGGAACAAGGTGGGATACATTTAATCTGAAGTTAACACCTAAAAGTCTCAGCTGGTTGGATGGCCACACTTCAGTAAACCCCTTTGAAAACGCTTTTAATTTCCATGGCTCTCAACTATCTCACTTGTAAAATAGGAAAATGCTCACCTGTTCACAGTGGGATAACTTAATGACTGTTTCTATTTTGTTCAAATGTGGCAGTGCGGGGCCGCACCTGAAAAAGCAGCCTGACTTGTGGTGCTGCAGAGTTGGATAAAGTGAGGTAAGCACATTGCTACTACCCTCAGAATCTATGCATATTCCAAAATGTTTAGGGTGAAACCCATTGCTCATCCTCATCTGACAGATGTCAAAAGAATTGATAGAATCATAAAATCATAGAAGGGTTTGGGTTGGAAGGGACATTTAAAAATCACCTAGTACACCCCCTTTGCCATGAGAAGGGACATCATTCACTAGACCAGGTTGCCCAAAGCCCCGTGCAACATGGAATTGAATGCTTTCAATCCACAACTTTTCTGAGCAACCTGTTTCAGTTTCTCACTGCCCTCATCGTAAAATATTTCCTCCCTATATTCAATCTAAATGTACCCTTATTCAGTTTAAAACTACTGTCCCTTTTCCTGTCACTGCAGACCTTGACAAAAAGTCTCTCTTTCTTATAAGCCCCCTTTAAGTATTGAAAGGCCACAGTAAGGTCTCCCCAGAGCCTTCTCTTCTCCAGGCTGAACAACCCCAACTCTCTCAGCCTGTTTGCATAGCAGAGGTGCTCCAGCCCTTTGATCATCTTCATGGCTTCCTTTGGACTCAATCCAACAGTCCCCTGTCATTCTTATCCTGGAGACCCCAGAGCTGGATGCAGTACTCCAGGTGGGGTGTGACCAGAGTGGAGTAGAGGGAGAGAATTCCCTCCCTCAGCCTGCTGGTCATACTTCGTGTGATGCAGTCCAGGATACGGTTGACTTTCTGGGCTGCCAGTGTGCATTGCTGGATCATGTTCAATTTTTTCATCCTCTAATATTCCTAAGTCCTTCTCCACAGAGCTGCTCTCAGTCAGTTCATCACCCAGTCTGTATTGATATTGGAGATTGCCCTTACCCAGGTGCAGGACCTTGCTCATACCTGAACTTCATGAGATTCACATGGGCCCACTTCTCAAGCCTGTCAAGGTCCCTCTGGATGGCATTGCTTCCCTCCAGCTTATCAACTTCACCACTCAGCTTTGTGTCATCAGCAAACTTGCTCAGGGTACACTCAATCCCACTGTCTGTGTTGTTGATGAAAATATTATTACCGATTACCAATAAATAGTATTGGTCCCATTACAGATCCCTGAGAGACACCATGCATCACTGGTTTCCACTTGGACTCTGAGCCATTGACTGTAACTCTTTGCTTTAGGTTTAGATTGGATATTAGGAAAAAATTCTTCAGTGAAAGGGTGGTCAGACATTGGAACAGACTTCCCAGAGAGGTGGTGGGATCACTTTCCCTGGAGGTGTTCAAAAAGCATGTAGACGTGGCACTTCGGGACATGGTCTAGTAGACATGGTGGTGTTGGATTGATGGTTGGCCTTGATGATCCTAGAGGTCTTTTCCAACCTTAAAGATGCTATGATACTATGATTCTTTGGACATGGACACCCAGCCAGTTCCCTATCCATCTCAGAGTCCATACATCAAACACATATCTCTTCAATTTAGCTGCCAGAATGTTGTGGGCTACCATATCAAAGTTCTTACAAAAGTTCAGGTAGATGACATCTATAGCTCTTTCCTTGTCCAGTGATGTAGTCACTCCATTGTAGAAGGCCAATGGATTAGTCAGCACCTTTTGCCCTTGCTGAAGCCATGTTGGTTGTCTCTAATCATCTCCTTATCTTCCACTTGTTTTGATATATATTCCAAGAGAATCTGTTCCACGATCTTACTGGGCATGGAGGTAAGGTAAAGTGAAGTGAGGCTGGATCTCTTTCACTGGGTGTCTTTCCCTGTTTGTATCTGTACCTGTGAAAGCTGGAGATAAAACACAGTTGTTCAGTATAGACAGCATTTTGTACATAAAATCACTGATAGAAATGGCAGCTCAATTCATTGAGCAATGGAGAATCCAGTCAGTTAAGTGCTCACTGTGTTTCTAATAACACCTAAGCATCTGCTCAGGCATGTTTTCATTTGTAGAAGTGGGAGTGAAGAACTGAGTCAAAATACAAACAGTGAATTTTACAATGTTTTTATGCTTTAAGTAACTCAGTGAATTGATTTTCACACAGATTATACATTGTTCCAAATTAAATAGAAAGAACAAACCCACATCAGTTACGTGCAGAAGAAAGCGTAAAATTACTCAGTCTCAATAATAATCTTGTCCTGACATTTATCTGCTGAAATTAGCTGATTTTCTGCCATCATCATCGTAAAGTCAGCCAGAACTTTTGAAATTCCCACCCTGAAAGTTAGGGAGGCTGAGCCAGCAAGGTAATTTTTTTAAGACACATCAATGTGAAGAGACGTAGGAGTAATCTAGTGTTTAAAAGCTTGCCATCTAAGACTGAGAAGATCTCTTTGCAGTCAGTGAAGAGAAATAGGCATTTAAGAGACATTTCAACCTAAAACCAGTAACTCAGGTCAGATGAATCACCCTTGGAAGCATCTATTCCATTAACTGACTACGAATAAACATCCTGCCTACGTTGAGTAGTTCAGATTTTAGCAGCTGATTTTTAAATGCCTAAAATTTAGTGCAATGAATTCCACCCTCACAAAAAAAAGTTTTAATAAAAAAAAAAGCCCTAATGTCTTCCTATTGTAGTTATATATATTTGTAAATGGAACAAAGATCGATTTGAAAATTGTACTTAGTTTCTCAGATTGAAAAGCTTCACTCAAAGCCATCAGTCTTTTTTGGTGCTTTATTCATTTAGATAATAGAGGAGAAATTATTCTAAAGAGACATCACGTGAAATGTAAGAAAGTAATGGCCTAAAAGATGTGAGTGCACAACATGAGACATGAGACACTGGGCAAATTTTTACTCTCGGGGACAGAAAGAAGTAAAATAATAGAACATGTGTCTTCATTAAAAACTCACCCTCCCAGGAGATACTCCGAAATTACTAAACTAGGGAATATGTGCTGGAATTAGATACAAAATACCAAATCTTATAGAACTGTATACTCTGATAGCTTTGAAAACCAAGGCAAATTTTTTATGTTTTGTAGATTTTTAATGGTCAGGTTGTCTTTTATACTAATCAAAGAATTGTTTTCAGAGATTCTTCATTGTAGGATGACACACTGTTGAGGAAAAATTTTAACACATTGAAAGGTCTTGTAAAAATTACTAAAAATAGTAATAGAAAAATTTCTACAGAGGTTTTAGGTGAGACAAAATTTAACACTGCATTATTATTTTTTTTATGGAAAAAATCTGCAAAATTGTTCAAAGGAGATGTGTGGTGATTTTTTTTTCAAGCTTACTTTTTCTAATTTTCAAATATTTTTTCTGATTCTTGATGAATGAAAGTTTTTTAAATTATTGTAAAAATGTGGGTTTTTTTTCCTAAGGTAAATTGTAAATATTATAAATTAATTGATTGGAATTGATAGATAAGAGTGATTTTCATAATAAAAGTTCAAGTCACCAGAAAGGTTCTCAGAAATTCCCCTGAAATATCTGACCTCCAGTTCACATGTTGATTTCACTGACCTCCAGTTCACATGTTGATTTCTCATGGCCTATAAACATTGCTTGCTTTCCATATGACAGCAGTTGTGAACCCACTCCAATCAGGGACAATTTTCAGATCATATCCTTGAACTTGGTTAAACAAATGTTGTACTTTCTTGGAAAATGAGCTTAAACCTGTCCTTACCAGGCAGCTGGAGATTCACTGACAAGGCGGTCATGGTAGGAGCTCACTGTAAGTCATAAGTCCTCTCCACATGAGGTTTCTTTTGGTATGGCCAACCAAGGGAGATACTACACTGACAGATGCAACCTCATAATCATGCTAGAAGACCCAAAATTCAGCAGTTTGTATTAGGTCTCTCTTTTTTTTTTTTTTTAATTTTATTTTTTAATTCCATAGAGGGTGAAGATCTAATACAAAGCATACCTACAAAACATGATGTTTATCAAAAATGCAGAGGTCCGTATTTCAGTACTCAGTGCCATCCAAGCTGATAGATTCATATTGAGCCAGGGTGTAAGAGTTGATTCTAGGGCACCTGCTTAGCTAAATAAAAACCATGATTTGTGGCCAGGAATTTCTGAGTTTAAAATCTACTAGGAAGCTGATGAAGTTCTAGTATTTAGAGTCTGCTTAACCCAAGATACGAGGTTTATACAACTGCCCTGCTTTGTGTACTCCTCTAATACCTTTAAAATCCATTTCCAATTTGACAGTCTTGTGAGGTCTCAAACTATGAAATTCCACAGACATCAGATAAAGCAGGGCCCCATTTCAGTAAAAGTGCAAATTTAGTAGTTATCATTTTATGTCTAACCAGTTGAGTCATCGAGGGGTCAGTAACACCATCCTGACATGAATAGCTCTTGCTTGGAGGGATGGTGGAGGACTTTGGGTAGGTGGGGACCTTGGTGGTACTGCAGGAAAGAAAAAGTTACACTGTGATGATTTCACACTGTGTGGTGATGTGGAGAAGTGGAGAGAGGCAGGACAAATTGCAGGGAAACAAGGCTCATTAGTTCCACCGTACAAGTAACAGCTTGTTTTACATTGAGAGAGTTACAGAGGAAAAAGCTTGGGCTTTGTAGTGTGGGATTATTAGCAATGGACTAACATATGTAGGCCTAATTTTACTTTCAGTTCCACTGATGTGCTTAGTGTGCTTCTAATTTGCAGCAGAATGACTGATATTTGAGTCTGAACTTCCTTTGGACCATAAGAAAAAGGACAGTAATAGTTTTCTGCATTTTGCTTATTCACTAGATGCTAATTATGACTCTTGACTACCTTGTAATGAAGTCCATGCAACTCTCCAAAACAACCTTACCAGTGGAATAATACTGAGTTTTAATTTGTGTATACTTTCTTTGAGATTTCAAGTTACTTTGGGGATATTTTTACTCTTCCCCCGAAATCCTTATACATAAATATGTACAATTAAATGTTTAAACAAAACCTACATTTAATACTTTGAAATCATTTTGGAACTCATTCTTTTAACGATACACAGCTGAAAATGAGCAAACCCATAATGATTTAGCTTGGACACAATTTGAAAGAAAAAGAAAATCAAAGTCAGTCTATGTTCTGTAAATTCACAGTGCTTGTTTCCTTCAGCTATACTTTGGCATGCTTGCTCACCGACTTTGAATTTGAGAAGCTGGATTGGAGTTTCAAGCCTTTGGGGAGCTTGTCTGTATTTGAAAATGTTGTATTGTTCCTAGCAATAATCATAGTGGCACTTTGCTGTTGTATACCGTAGAGTATTGCATATTGCTGCAGATACCTGAACTAATTACTCCTCTCTATAATCCTCCGCAGCATTTCTGACACTTTGGTTTTTGACAACATTTCCTCTAGTCTGAATATCACAAAAAGGACTAGTGGGGAACACATGAGAAGGCATCTTTTCACTCACATAATCAATTATTAAAAAAGAAAAAAAAAAAGAAGCAGCTAATATAAGCATTGCTCTCCTTCTCATTACCCATTTTTCAGTTACAAACTTGCAGCAGCATTAAAGATGTTTCCTTCAAATTCAAAGCAAGTTAAAAGAAAGCGGATAAATATCACGTTATTTATACTTTCATGGAATTTTTTTTTCATTCTTTGGTTCAAGAAAGAAGAGTTTTGGTCACTTTGTCCATTTTTTAGAGTTTTGACTACTTTCCCTTTGCTTGGGGATCCCAAGTGTTCCTCTGCTTTATGTTGCACTCTCCCTCCTCACATAGTCTATGGCAATAACAGGGATGACTACGACCACTGTTTCAGAAACATTTTTATTCAAAACAAACATGCACTGGAACAAATTAGAATTAATTGAACTGCAAACTTACACCAAAGGAAAAGCACACACCCTCAACATGACCATCAGACTCAGTCTGATTACTCCCATGCACTTTGTAATTAGATATGGTGTCAAGTTAAAAGGCAGGAGATTTGCAGTTCTGCAATGCAAGTGCAAACCTTAAGCCCCACTATATCTGTGAAAGTACTTGTGATTAAACACTAAATTGGGTGCTCTGGATACCTAGGTGTGATTCCCAGGTCTATTTATTTTTAATCATTTACTGGATCATTTGGTTCTCAGGTCACCTGCAGGGAATAAATAAGTCTCCATGAATATTTAGATCTTTGAAAATCCAGACATCTATGTTTTCACTAAATAATTCCCAACATGCCTGGCAGTCCCTGCACTGTCCCCAAAGCTGCCACCTCTTTGGCAGGGCTCAATGTGTGATTGCCAGGTCTACGCAGGACCCATCAACAAAGTTCTCCTCCACCTCACATCCCTTGGGGGCCTAATGTGATGAGCATGCTCAGAATACAAACACTGATCTTCAGCATAAAACAGAGCAGATTATAGGTATTTTTCTGCAGAATACCAGAAGGAGGAGGAGGCAAAAGAGGAGGAGGAGGAGATGACATCTACATTTATAGAAAAATGTGCAACACTTTTAAAGACTGAGAGCTGGGGCGAACCAGAATCTCTTGGGGTACCATCCTGGAGCGGGGATCCTTCCATTTTTGCTCTAGAGTCTGTTTATGCAATTTATCTAGTGTGTGCTTACTGTAAAATATCAAGAAGCAAACTGATCTACCTGTGGCTAATTATATTGTAAGTCTTATTTCTCTGAACGAAAATATTAGAATCATAGAATCATAGAATATCTCGAGTTGGAAGGGACCCATAAGGACCATCAAGTCCAACTCCTGGCTCCACACAGGACCAGCCCCATCACAGCAGATGACTGAGAGCATCGTCCAGACACTGCTTGAACTCAGCCCAGCTCAGGGCGGTGACCACTGCCCTGGGGAGCCTGTTCCAGGGCCCCAGCACCCTCTGGGTGAAGAACCTTTTCCTGATCTCCAGCCTAACCCTCCCCTTCTGCAGCTTCATATTCCTTTAATTGTGTTAATTACCAACTACCCTCTCTCTAGTTTCCAGAAGCTGGCAGATAAGGCACCATTACAACAGGAAGGAGATGTGTAACTAGATTTCGTCAGAATGAGGAAGGTAGGTAATAGTTATGCACAGGACTACCAATACTACTGTGCTAGAGATCCTGCCTGCTGAAGGCACCAGGATGACCTAGAAGTATTATGTCACATTTTGCTCTTGTATCTAGTGATACATGTAGGGACTTCACTTTGCTTTACCTTTATGCAGCAGGTTTATGTAGGTTGGGGTACCCTGAAGACACAGAAATTTTGCTCCCATTATGGAAATATTTTCAATATTCCATTATTATTGGAAATGATTCAGAGAAGGAAAAAAAAAAAAAAACAAGCTTCTCTTACCCCTGCTTCATAACAACTTTGATGCTTAAGAAGGGACTTGTCGAAAATACCTAATTAAAGAGAGCAGAAAAGGGCAATGAATGAATTATGCCTGTAGTATTATGAAGTAAAAAAATAATCAGTTTCAAATTGGGATGTTCTCTTTTGTATAATTTTATAATTATATTGGAGACTTACACCAGCCTGCCCTTGGCATCAACTTTGTCTGCTATTTCATCACTTATGCTCTATCGCTGTCTTTTCCTTTCTATGCTAAACAGTCAGGGATATTTCTTATTTTGGAAGACAATCAGCATAAGCTGGTAACAGGGCAGCGGCAAATTTTTCAGAAATAACGAGTAGAGAATTTATTCATTGTCTAGGCCCTATGGTGTCTGAATGAATCTTCCAAGCTTTTTGCTTTCGTATGGATATTTTCTGTGGATATTTTCTGTGCAAGTCTGCCCAAATGACAAAAATTACTCCAGAGGAGCTATTGTGTTCTATTGCATGGGCAAGTGGATGAACCCACATGCAAAAACATATGTGTGAGGCTGTATAGCTCCTATTCCAGCCTTTGGTCAACTTAGTTCCCTTTCCTATGGAGATTTTCATTCTTGGATCTCTGTTTTCTAGTCATAGGCTCCATCATTTTGACTCCAAATGCACCTTTTTCTCTAATCTCTGTTCACACTCAATGCAGTAACTGCTGTTTCTTTCCATCATGAGTGCCAAGCTCATCACATTTGGATTTGCTTCTGCATCTGGAACAGGAAGCCTAAATTTTGCCTCTGTCTGGGCGGCTGTGAGCAGAGCTGGCTGGAGAAGTGAGTTCTGATACTAAAAACAGAAGCAAGTCACTGCTGCTCCTGTGGTGCTCACTGTCTACACAAAGGCTTAAAATCAGGTAAGGTAAGGACACTCCCACAGAAAGCGTACAGTTGGTTTTGCATGCTGCTTTGAAGTGTTTCATATACCACTTGTCTTTGCTATCACAACTTGGAAAAATCTGACTTATATCCAAGTGATTTATGAGTTATTAATATGACAGACTCAAGTGACTCAAATAGAACCATTATGGTCAAATCAAACATTCAATTTTTCATCAAATAGCTAACCAGGACTATATACATTTGTCCTGGTTTCAGCTGGGAGAGAGTTAATTTTCTTCAAGAAAGTCAGTATGGGGCTGTGTTTTGGGTTTGTGCTGGAAGCAGCGCTGATAGTGCAGAGATGTTTTTGCTGTTGCTGAGCGATGCTCACACAGACCCAAGGCCTTTGCTGCTTCTCGCGCCGCCCCACCGGCGGGATGGCTGGGGGTGTGCGGGGAGTTGGGAGGGGACAGACAGGGCAGCTGACCCCAACTGGCCAAAGGGACATTCCATACCATATGGCGTCATGCTCGGTTTATAAGGGGCTTGGGAGGAAGAAGAAGGGGGGGCAGCAGCGTTCAGAGAGATGGCGTTTGTCTTCCCAAGTAACCATTACGTGTGACGGAGCCCTGCTGTCCTGGGGATGGCTGAACCCCTGCCTGCCGTGGGCAGTGGGGAATTAATTCCTTGTTTTGCTTTGCTTGTGCACGCGGCTTTTGCTTCACTTATTAAACTCTTGTACCTGAACGCACGAGTTTTCTCACTTTTGCTCTTCCGATTCTCTCCCCCTTTCCGATGAGGGGAACTGAGCGAGCGTTTATGTGGTGTCCAGCCAACGGCTGGAGTAAAACCACAACAGTTTAATGTAAACTGTAGAAGTGCGTTTTGAAGAGGCATAGTTGTACTTTGTCCATATTGCTATGTCAAAACCTTTTTACTGACGTCTTGAATTTTTAGAGCCCTGTGGACAAGATGTTGATCCACAGTATGTTGATCACACCAAGTTATGCTCGTGGAGTGAACTATAAGTATTTTGAAAATAAATGTTCATACACCAGATGAGTCCAACTGTGAAAAAGTTCTGTTTTGTAAATGAAGCTCACTTTTTGTCATTAAGTGACAATAAAATGGATTTAAATCATCAACCGAAAGCAATTCAGAAAATAACTCTCATTTTCAAAACATGCTCACCAAATGAGGTGCTTTGCCCGTACACATAACCAGGTTAAACAGGAGCAAATATGTATGAGATTAATGTCACTTGTATTATGGCAAGATGTGGAGATCCTGTGAGATCAAGACCCTTCTCTGTGCATAACAAGACAGTCTCTACGCTGGTGAATTTACAGATTAAGCAGACAAAGCTTCCAAAATAAAGGAAATTCCTTTGAAGCTGCGAAAACAGTTGCTTTCAGAGTATAAAATGAACTTTGCAGGGTTCATAGTTGTCAGGCAGGAGATCTGGGAAGGCAGTTCTGAGGCTCCTAAACTTCCAAACCAGTGTCCTGTCATGCAGAACGTAAGTATCAATATTATTAACATAGCAGTGATGTATTATTGCCATCAGTTTGCTGCAGTGCACCTGTGGTGATTGGGACATTTCAGAAAAATTAACAGAGTGAAATTTTGGTGCAGGAAGTTAAATGTCTGTATCTGACTGACCCTAATGGCTCCTTCACCAATCCTCCATAGACATGAAATGAGTAGATGGAAAGAGGGTGAAATGGTTTATCAAAATCTCAGATTATCTCCTCTGCTAGTCCTAATGTTAAAAAGTTCCCTATTAGCTATTTTAATTTTAAAATTACTAAATTTTGGTTTTGTTTGATTTTTTTTTGTTCTTCTTTTTTTCTGATCATATCTGAATTATTTTAACTGATGTTCATCTGTTTGTCACATGCTCAGATAGAAATAAGTTGCTTATTCATGCTTTTCGGCCTGCAAGCCCAGAAAAAAAAAAAAGTCAAATCCAGATTCAAGAAAATAAAGTTTTATGAAAGATAAGAAAATACCACTGACATTGTCATATAATTGGGAAAAATGATACTGCTGAAAGGCCAGGAGTGATATCCAACATACACACTGAGATGATTTAAGTGCTGAGATGTACATTTCTATATTTGAGCTAGATGTCTCAGCTCTCATTACAGTCTCTTCCAACTAAAACCATTCTATGATTCTATGATAAAACAGTCAGTGAAGACTAGAAAGCTATTTAGACATTACTACAAATGTCTGTTTTGGGGTGAAGTTGTTTCTAGACTCTGTCCAATGTATTGGCTAGACCTTCGTTAGAGTAGGAGGCTAGATCCCTAGCAAATATGTATCATAGAATCATAGAGTCACAGAGTGGTTTAGGTTGGAAAGAACCTTAAAGATCATCTAGCTCCAACCCCCTGCCATGGACAGGGACACACTCCGCTAGACCAGGTTGCCCAAAGCCCCATCCAACCTGGTCTTGAACTTTCCAGGGAGGGGGGCTCCACAGCTTCTCTGGGCACTCTGTGCCAGGGCCTCACCACCCCTGACAGAGAAGAATTTCTTTCTAATGCCTAACCTAAACCTACGCTCCTTCAGTTTAAAGCCCTTACTCCTTGTCCTATCACTCCATGCCCTTGTAAACAGCCCCTCTCCAGCTTTCCTGTAGCCTCTTTAGGGACTGGAAGGTGCTCTAAGAACTCCCCGGAGAGACCTTCTCTTCTCCAGGCTGAACAATCCCAAATCTCTCAGCCTGTCTTCAAAGGAGAGGTGCTCCAGCCCTCTGATCATCTTCAGGGCCTCCTCTGGACTTACTCCAACAGCTCTATGTCCTTCTTATGTTGGGGACGCCTGAGCTGAACACGGTACTCCAAGTGGGGTTTAATGAGAGCAGAGTAATAGGGCGAGAATCACCTCCCTTGACCTGCTGGTCATGCCATTTTTGATGCAGTCCAGGGTACGATTGGTTTTCTAGGCTGCAAGCACACATTGCTGGGTCATGTTGAGCTTCTTGTTCACCAGCACTCCCACTTCTTCTCCTCAGGGCTGCTCTCAATCCATTCTCTACCCAGCCTGTAGTTGCGCTTGCGATTACCCTGACCCATGTGCAGAACCTTGCATTTGGCCTTGTTGAACTTCATGTGGTTTGCACCAGCCAACCTCTCCAGCCTGTCAAGGTCCCTCCGGATGGCATCCCTTCCCTCCAGCATGTCAACTGCACCACACAGCTTGGTTGTCATCGGCACACTTGCTGAGGGTGCGCNATACACACATATGTATATATATTTTAAAAATCTGAATACTTAAAATAAATATGTAAATTCTCACTTGCACAGGTATGAGAAATTGATAACATTGTTTAATTGAGGTGTTCAGAGGTGTTTACAACAGCCTAAATCTTTTACAAAAACAAAATATAAGTGGTTTCTACCTATAAGTAGGAACTGGTTTGAATTCTGATTCCCAATGTCACTGAGGAATGACTGTAGCAATGAAGAATGTGTTGTATTTAATCTGGTTTGAGCTTTATCAACAGCAGGCTTAATTAAGATCCAGTGACAAAACCTCTCACTGGAAGCAATATAGCAGTCAGAGAGAACAAGGTTTGGCACTCCCGAATGGATGTGTCAGTCTGGCATCTTTCTGTGCGTAACAGAAACACGTTTGTCCTGGAGATAACTGAGTGGTAATAAAAATAGATCCCAATATGCTTTTAAGGTTATTTTCTGGAGTCAAAACATTTTTGTTTTACTAGTATTTGTAAAGAATTATGAAAGATCTAATAATGCTAAAATATCTGTGCATTTTTTGTTGAAATAGTTGCGCATTTTTTCGTTGATTACTGATTATTTTTTAACTTCCTGGCTCTTGTCTGTCAAGCGTCACTTTAAACATACATTTAGGTGAGCAATTAATTACCACAATCTCAGCATTCATGTATCATTTTAATATGCATTGATCTGATCAATTTTATGCTCTGAAGTAAATTACACCTATTCTTAAATAACATTTTTAATACACATTAAGAACAAGAGACTGACACTATTCTATTTTTTAGTTCTACACACTAATTAAATTTGTTCAACTCAAACATCTGTCTGTGATTAGAAGATTAATTCTTTCCAGGTAATTTTTAGGGGGAAAGGGGAAATGGAGTGGGAATGGGGGGAAGTTTTGAAAAAAAGCATCTGGTAAATAATAGTAATCAAATTTGCCATATTTATGCTGTGGGCTTAACCCAGAAGGTGTTGCACTGGACTAGCCAGAGCTGAACTGGTGTGATGGGTTCCTGTATATTGCAGGGGAAAAGCAAGAAAGTTTGATTTGGTGCCGCCGCAGAGATGGAAGGAGCAGGCATGATCCACGGAATAACGACACCAGTGGATGAATTCAGCAAGCAGAGAAAACGTGTCTGCTTATGAGTGACAGGGCAGATGCAGCTCCTTCCTCGCAGTTAATGTCGCTGTTACCCAGAGTTTCCATCTCTGCAGTTGACAGAGCAGATATATTCCTGAATTTCCTTCCCGGTACCCGAGCGCTGTCCTTACGAGCTCGGTGAATGAACGTACTCGGAGGGATATTGGCTCTGCTAAGCTGGCCGGCAGCTGCCTTCTAACAGGGTCCTGCGGCTGCCCACTGACCCCTGCTATTTCTGCACTTTTTTTTCTATTTCTTATATTTCTCATGCCCAGGACTGAGTCTGCAACAGAGGTTAAACACAGAATAGCACAAAGATTTCTGAATACAGCTGGACAAAAGACAAAATCAAAGAACACAGGTCAGCCTTGACCCTACACTTGAAATCAGGAGCATCCTGGAGCATGGGAGTCTTGGAGAATGTGTCTCAGTCAGGGAACTAAAACAGTGGCTGATTTTATATGGGTTAAAGCTCCAGCACTGGTTTCCTATAAATAACTCACAGATGTCATTTGAATTACAGTCTTCTGCAAATAAGGGGGCTGCAGGCATACCCAGAAGCCTGTTAACAAGGAGATGACAAGCTTCAGGCATCTAATTGCTTTAGCTCATCACCAGTAAGACACCAGCAGTCTTACAGCTAATCTGACCAGCAATTGACTGAAAATTGAATCTAAACCAGGAGAGTTATTTCGATGATTTCAAAGGCCAGTCCACTTCCAAAAAGGAACCCCAACACTCTGTCTGTGCAGCCAGCTGCTATGCAAGAGAGCCATTAGCTTTTGTGAATTTCCTTAGCAGTTTTTTCTTAACACCTGATGTCTGCACAGAACAGTTGAAATACAGGAAGTTAATTGCATTTCTAAATGCAACACAGACAGTCACAGATAATTAAAATATCCTCAAAAAAACCCAAAGCAAAACCACCACCAGACCTTGTCCTCCAATGTGGTGAAGCTGAGTAAGTGAACACGGATGAAGGATGTATAATCTAATGTTTTGTTCTATTATAGTGGCTCTAGCAAGATGCACTGACATAGGATACTTCACTGAGTCAAGCAGAACTGACATTTCAAGGGTGTGTGCTCTATTTTTTTTTTCCCCCCAGAAAATAACACTTAAAGATTATCTTGAAGTTATGAATCTTAAGAACCAAGTGAATCTTCTTGCACAGATGCATCAGGGACCCTCAGAAGCCAAACTTGTGAAGATAAGAGGCAGGGACAAAGGGCAAATAACTTTCCATTTCCATATACTGTTGGAGAAGATCCAAGTCTACATCTTCAGCTCCGCCTCTTGGCAAAGCCGTATTACCACCCACCACATAGGATTTTCTCCCCGTCAGAGCACCCTGCTCAGAGGAGCTGGTTAGACAGCAGAGAAGCATGGGTTAACTGGGGAGCTTCCCAAAAGACCTGCAAGAACTCCCACCTGGCCCTAGGACTAGGAAAACACTCAGCAGATATGATGCTTTTTGTGTGTCCCCAGTTCTAGCTCTTTGTTGAAGGTAGTTCAGTTAATAAGAGGCCAAACCCATGCACAGACTTTGTGATATGCCGAGGATGTTGTGGTTTGGCAAAGTCAGAGCCAGGAAACCTGGTGAAAGCAAATCATATGAAATGCTTTATAACATACTTGTGGCACAACTTGAAGAAACCATTCCTTTGTTTCAGATATCTTCGTAGTTTAGAAACTCTGTAACGTGGACACCATTTTATTTAGGTGCCTCCTGGGTGACAGCACTGGAAAGTAGACTGCACTCTATGAGATCTGGACATCTTCATCCTGCCCAAACATCTATTTTACTCTCCCAACTTGCTGTTGCAAGTGTTGCCCCCTCTTTACTCTGAAATGTGACTAATATCACCAGACAAGCCACACAGCATTATTTAGTTTCAATAACAGGAGGAGGGCAGATGTAGTAGTGTCAGGGTTGAGAATGTGGGGTGTGTAAATGAGGTGGATGTGGCTTCAGAAGTGGTTCTCAAAAATATTTCTGCTGTGATATCCTCAGGTGAGCAAAAAGGTGCCAGAGAGGGGAAGAGAGTGTCGAGGGAAGTGGGGTCTGTTCAGTAGAGTTATTCATGACCTCTTTGTACCTGTGTGCATGCCAGTGGGATCACTCAGGCAAGAGGACACCACCCTACTCTTTCCCAGTATTTTAAATTTAAAATAAACACATGCTCACATCACTTACTGTTTAAAATATTATCCATTTCGAAACTTTTAAAGAAAAATGTGGCAACATTTTACCCACAAGAGCAGGAATTTCCTGCAGTCTAATCCCTTTGTCCTGGAAATTGCTTCTCTTCATGATGATCTAATGCATTCCTCATTTTGCGCTGTAAGTACCAGATTGGGCATGTCGGCCCAGCTGAATACCAAGCATGTGTCCAATTTAAACATGTAAGTGGTCCAACTGAAGGGAATTGAACTTTTCAAACACTTCATGCTTATGTGCTTATGGCCCTGAACCATAAAAGTGTTAGAACTACTTACAAGTATAAGCATCTGCAGGATTCTTCTTGTCGTCCACATCTTCCTAACTCCAGCTTTCTCACAACAAGGTTATTGGATGTGCTATTTTCCTACTGCTGCACTATCCTGAAAGCTCGGGGAAATTATGCTACAAACTCATTGAAATCCTTTGTTGCTTTCAGTGACCATGTAAGCCCTGCTCTCTATTCACAGCGAGAAGCTAAAATGGTAAACATCCTGCTTCAAAGAAATTAAGATATGTAAACACATTCATTCCCCATCATCAGGCTTAGCCTGTGAACCCAAAGAACATTTCTGTATCAATAGAATTCCACAATTGTATGCTTTTCTTTCCAGCAATACAAACTTAGGTTCTATCATTTTCATCATTCTCAAATACACGCGGATACTCAGTACAATGGTTTTGGTACTGCGCTGCTCAGAGCCCCATTGTTAGCTTCCACTCCGAGTAACTGTGGCGTTTTAGAAAAAGGGAAGGACACTGAAGAAACTGGAAAATGTTTATAAACAATGGGTACGGTCAAAAGACTTTGATATAAAAAATAAAACCTTGTATTTAACAAATGTTTCACTTGCTGGTAGAAAAGTCTTTCTCAGGGCAGTAAGAAAGCAAGAACCTTTCTCTCTTTCTTGCAGACTTCAATGGAAAAAAGAAAAGCTTCCTTCAGGATTCTAAAGTTTCTAATAAGAAGTGTTTGAATGTCTATTGTAATTTGAACAAATGTCTTACTGTCTAAATAAAACAGACTCCACAAGAAACTCTTCCTCTATTACTGATTTTTCAAGTACTGAAGGTGTTTTTTCCCCCCCTTTTCGCTGTATCTGTTGTCCTTCCTCCAATATTAATACTGACGCTTCTCTATTAACTCATTAAGGGCTTGTGACACTGGATACAAAGACTCCATAATTACTATTCTTTCAATTCCACTTGAAGATTTCCACCAAGGCTGAAACTTCTTGTATTAGACACTGTACAGACACAGGGGAAAAAAAAAAGAAATCCTTGTCCCAGAGAGCATTGTATTTGAAAAGACAAAGCCGACAAAGCTCTCAAAGCCAACAAAGAAAGAACAAAGACTTAAATAGATTTGTCCAAGATAATACAACAAGGTGGGTTTTTGCTTTGACAGAACAGAGGTCAAACGCAGGTCTGTTGATTTTCCATTAGTTTCACGTTTACCTCTTCATAATCCCATGTAATTAATCTCCATCTGTTTAAAAATGTTTGCATTCTCAGGTCACATTTATCCAAATGGCTTCAGAAAGTCAGGTGGCACCTTATGGAGTTGTGATCTGCAAGGGCTGAAAAAAATATGGAAGGAAAACAGAGTCAAAGAAATATTGAACTATGGCAATGTCCAGCAAAAACTAGTACACTGGGGTCTTATTGTCTTATAGGGAAAAAAATTTCATGGGAGAAATCCATCTCTTGAAAAAAAAAAGAAGGGAAAGAAAGAAAGAAATTCTTTACTGTAAGGGTGGTGAGGCCCTGAAACAAGTTGCCCAGAGAAGTTGTGGATGTCCCTGGATCCCTGGCAGTCTTCAAGGTCAGGGTTGGATGGGGTTTTGGGCAATCTGGTCTAGTGGAGGGTGTCCCTGACTTTGGCTGGTGGGTTGGAACTAGATGATCCTTGTGATCCCTTCCAACCCAAACCGTTCTATGTTTCTATAAACTTCTGTATATTTAGCAAAGTGTTCTGGTGCTGTGCTGCTAATCAGCATCATGTTGCATTGTCATGGGCAGGGTCACATGGAGAAAAAACATTCTTCAAGGCTGTGAGGTCATCCCTAAATAAATTTGGAGGTTTGGGACTAGTATGTTAGGACTAGGAGTTTGTTTTTGTTCAGCTATACATTAAATACAACTTTAAACATTTAGTTCACTCTGCCCACTGTTGCTAAGCAGATGGTCTGCAGGTGGTAGGTGGGTTTGTGGAGATCCCTGTATTTCAGACTCTTTATCCACTCTCTTACCATTTGCCAAAGAAACTCAGGATAACACTTGTCAAGAGAGAAACCTCTCAGCAATTGGGCAATCCTTTCCTTACAGCCAGGATCTTGCAGCTACAGACGCTCTTGACCTCAGGTTCCCCCAATCTGTTAGATGAAAGATACTCAGAAAATGCAGTCCAGCCTTGAGGAATGATCGGCTATGAGGGAAGCAGAAGGGTGCTTACTTTGCGTCAGCGCGTTCAAAATTAGACTTTCCTGATGTAAGTGCAAAAATAAGAAAACCAAGCAGAAATAATAATTAAACGCTCCTTTAAAATAATAATCCCCTTTCAGCATGAGGATTATGGTGGTGATTCATCAGCCATCCTGTACAATTCTGGCACACCTTGCACATCCTGAGGGCCATGGGTCTCCTATTTCTGACATTACAGATCTCCAAAGCCACCCAGAGAAGCTGATCTGTGATATGTGTTCCTTCTCTGGCTCAAAGAGAGTGACTGCCTCCATCCTTTCTCTTGTTCATTGTGATAGGGGAACCAAAAGGTAAAGTATAAACAATGCTACTTTTGTATTTTCTCCAGGGATTTTTAAGTGATGCCTTTGCATCAATTACATGATTAAATCGGACACATGCTTGGTATTCTGCTGAGCCGATATGCTCAATCTGATACTCATGGCAGAAAATGAGGAATGCATTAGATCGTCATGAAGAGAAGCAATTTCCAGGAAAAATTTCCTGTTGCAATCCTACCTTAAAATACTAGTTAAGTATCACCAGAAACAGTAATGCCGTAAGCTCTTCTAATGTTTGTCTTGGTAAGAATTTTGCACAAAGTCAAATCAAAGGAAAGGAAAGAACCAAGTTGAAGTCTGAGTTGCCACGACCAGGTAACTCTTCCTCTTTTCCTTGTAGTAAACTGGACAGCTTTTGTTCTGTTTTTTTTTTTCATCTGACCATGGGACTTCATTCTTTCTGATGGCACATTCTGTACTCAGTCAGAGGTTGGTAAGATGCACGCAGTTTAATAGCCAGCTACGTGTTGGGATAACATGCTTTGCTGCCAAGGCAACTGAGCATCCAGGACTGCAGAAGGATTTTAAATAGTGGATAATGGTAACAATCTGAAACAAATAATTTGGATGCTGAACGATGTGTCAAGAAGTCATATCCTTTGATGTGCATCATCTTCATAGTAATGTTGCTTCTTTTTAGTCAATTTGTCCTGAGATTCTTATTTAGGTCTTGATTTTGACTGGACATCATGAGACATGGAAGAGGGTAGTGAAAATCTTTCATGTCAATGAGAACTGGCAGGGTTGTCTTTCTACCTCTGGCACTTTGGCCCATGCTTCCTAACCAGCCTTCCAGATGGGTGCATACAAACACTGAGCACAATAGCCAAGATGAAAAAAGGTAAAGGAACACCAGAAATTATATCATGAAAGACAAACATCTGCAGAAAAACATTATATCAGTTTGCACAGTTGTAAATACGAGATGCAATGGAAGAAAAAGGAAAGGTGTGAGACGGTGTAGTTCTGGGGATTCATCTTAATCTCACCAAAAAATGTAAGACTCTTGCTATGACTGTTACTGTAGCACTTCGTAACATCCTCTTTAAGCCAGTGATGCTGTATGAGCACACAGGAAGAAGAAAAGTGCTTTCAGGAGAAAAGCTGATATGAAATTGCTGCTTCAAGAGGCAGATAAATACTTCAAGGCTGGAAGATAGTATTGAAAAAATAGATGGAGTCTTCAAGTCTGAAGGGAGTCAGAAGCAATCACCTTCTCTCGTGATGACTCTTCCTGGCCTTGGAAAAGAATGGCTAGATGTAAGAGTTTCATATTGGGAGTGGGAGGAGGAGAATAACTGAGAGAAAAGTTAGAGGACGGAGATGAGAAGAGGAAGAGTAAAATCTCTGACAAGGATAGAGATCAGATACATGGAATTTGCAGACAGCAAAGAACCGTGGAACTAGGAAGCCAAAGCAGTTCACCACCACTGTTGGGAAACCATGGACTGAGCTTTAGTAGAAATTCCTTTTTTTTTTTTTTTTTTCCTTGGAGACGCTAAATGGTAAAGAACATAGTAATTATTTACAAGGGCAAATAATAAAGAGCTCAGGTTGCATTGAATGTTCTCTCCCCTCCAGTGACTTCCCACAAAACTGTTTCAGTCCAGCTTCTCAGGCCTCATTCCTGGACCAGCACAACAGTTCAGGTGCAGACTGTTTTAACTGTGAGCGGAAGGTAATCACAGAATCACAGAATCACAAGGGTTGGAAGGGACCTCGAAAGATCATCTAGTCCAACCCCCCCCTGCCAAGGCAGGGCCACCTAGAGCACATCACTCAGGAACACGTTCAGTCGGGTTTTGAATGTCTCCAGAGAAGGACACTCCACACCCTCTCTGGGCAGCCTGTTCCAGTGCTCTGTCACCCTCACGGTGAAAAAGTTTTTCCTCACATTAACCCGAAACCTCCTGTGCTCCAATTTGCACCCGTTGCCCCTTGTCCTATCGCTTAGTGAGGCCGAGAAAAGCCTGGCTCCATCTTCCCAACACTCAACCTTAACATATTTATAAACATTGATGATGTCACCTGGCATGTATAAGGGAATGCTTTTATACTGGCAAGAGAAAGCAGGAGGCATAAAATGAGTCTCTGAAAAGGATAGACCCACAATTATCATGCACCTCGTTATTCTCTCCTTGGATTGTAGGGTCTTTGGCTTTGTCTTGGCTTTCCTCAGCGTAAAGGATAGCCCAACCTTTCCAAAACAACAGTCACACTAAATGACACTCTTAGCATAGGTTTCTCCATCAGCAGAGAGACGGAAGAGCAAATAACACCCTACAGATTAATTTCTTAACTAATTAAGGGAAGGCTCATAGCCTTCATATACCACTTCAGTTATATGAACTGGAGGCAGGACCTCCATCACCAAAAAAAAAAAATCTCTAAAAATCATAGAATCATAGAATCATTTGGGTTGCAAAAAGACCTTTAAGATCATCAAGTCTAACCAATCAAAGTGACCTTCCCAGTTTTTAATATCCTCCACAGCCATACCTCCTCCAGCTCCATTCTGGGATGCTTCTTTAACATTTCAAAGATCTGAGGGTCTTGGCCCTAATGTGACAAAGTGTTTGAGCACATGTTCTTCACTGGCATTGCAGAAATTCAGAGTTAATGTGATTTTCTTACAGATGGTGCCCAGCATCTGAAGTTTCTGTCTCTTCAGCCTTTCTGTTTGGAGTGGTTTTTACCACTTGGACTACTTTTAGTAATAGCGGTTCTTCCTAAATATTACCATGACACAAAGAATGAAAAAATAAATCAGTTGGATTAACAGGACTGGTGGGTTTCCATTGGTTTCCAAGAGAAGGGCAAAAAAATGTATAATTTTGTCTTTGCATCTTTTTGTTTCTGCAGCTTTTGCAACAAGACAATACCATTGCATATGCTATCATCTGAAGAATGGTAAATCTCTGGGTTTTAAGATCCAAATGTAATAATATTTAAGTTCAGAAAAAATAAAATAAAGTTAAAAAAGAAAACAAAACCAAAACCAAAAAAACACAAACCAAAAACCCAAACCAAATGAAAAACAAAAACAATCCTTCCCAAAAGAAAGAGGTCTGGAATTTTTTCTAGACCTCAGTATAAGCAATAGAAGACTTCATTTTGATACACAGAGAAGTGATATTTGTAACAGCCTGGCCAGATTGCAAACAGATGTTGGTAAGAAGCAAGTCTGTTATTAAATTAATTTGCGTTTTTACCCCCAAGAAACTGTAGAACATAAACCAGATACATTTAATAAAAATCCAGTTTGCCAAAAGGTTCAGCACTGAAGCACATGCAATGTGACACTGCCAGAACCATCTTCTTGTCACAGCTCTGAAAGGAATTGATTAAATATCCCAGTCCTAGGAGTTACTAGTCACAGATGGCTTTAGGGGCAAGCGATTGCCCAGGGTGGGACTACATGAACTTTGTAAGGAGAAGGCAGATGAACTAGCAAAGCTGATAGTAGCCTGTACATATAAATCTGCTTCCAAGTTGATGGACAGGCCCAACGACTAGTTCAGTATGGATTGTGATATCCAGCAACGTAACAAAGTGATTTGAAAGGGGTGACCTGCATGTTAGTGCAGGAAAAGATTTGTCTTAGGTCGTAGAGCAGGAATGGCAGATGATACTGCCAAGCATTTCTGGGTGTTTGGGAAGAAATCCCTTCCGGAGACAAACTAAGCTGTAATTTATCACTTTTATCGTTCTTCAAGAGAAAGTGGAAGAAACCAGGGAAAATTCACAGGTGCTTAAGAATTGATTTTATGCCTACCAGTACCTGATTGTCAGGCTATAGCAACACTCTTATTGCAGACGTTCAAGCAATGATAAAAGAAAATGTAAATAGCACGTTTAGTGGTTTAGTGAAAAACTAACCCATAGAGTTAGACAAGAAAATAGCAAACTGCGGTGCATAAGCCCATATGCCTACCTGGTACAAACATGGCATGTGCAGCAGACTAAAGAGCAGAATCATAGGATCATTTAGGTTGGAAAAGACCTTTGAGATCATCGAGCCCAACCATTAGAGACCTGTAACTCAGCCATAGGTACATAAATATCTGTTACTGTATTAGAGCTACTGGTGTTCTGTATGGGGCATTATGCATCTTAACAAAAAAGCACTGAAGCTGGGGTTTCCCTGAGCACTGTATATTGCCTGACATTCTGGGGTACCAAGTGCAGAGTGAGGTTCACACATTGGGCTCTGCTTGAAGACCACATAAATCTGTTTCTAATAAGCAAAACTCCGGCTGGTGTGAGGCTTGCGTTTTGAAACGCTACCTCAGATAAACACTTATGCAGGTGTCTAATGGAAGTACACGCTTAAACTCTAAAATACCAGTGGGATAAAAACTCATTTACATTTTCACTCAGTCAGACCTTTCAAAACGATTTTGTTGATCTCTTGGATCGTGCTAGTTTACAAAGAAACATGACTGTAACTACCACAATTTAGGTAACCATGCTGCCTTCTGGGTTTTTTTTTATTTGTAATCTGTTTTGTCAGGACTCCCTTTAAGATCTGGAAATTCAATTCAAACTGAATTCTTGGAAAGTGATGCAATGATTCTGAAGGACTGTATATAGCAATGCTGCAGGGATGAAAAAATAAAATAAAAAGAAATAATTTAAAATGTTCTTGGCTAGAAATAGGACAAAAGTGTATTCTGACAAGTAATAAGATTTTAAAGATCACATTTGGGCTGTCAGGAAAGATTTTTATTTTAATGAAGTGATGACTGGGGGCCAAACTCATTATTTCTATCTTTCTTACAAGTTTGAGCAAAAGCAGTAAGGAAGAGAGGAATGGGAAACTGTTTTCCCTCTTTCCTTCCTGCCAAGCAATGAAGGATGAGAATCGAGGCCTTGAACCAGCTCTCTCCAACCTTTCTGCTTGCTCCAAGAGCTCAGGTTCTCAGCATCATTATGAAATGGCTCCGAGCTGGAAGCAAGCTCTGGGACTGACATCTTGCTGGTGCTCCCATATCCTCCTGCCCAGCCAGAACACACAGGGCTTTGGAACCCTGCGGGAGCAGGTTTTTCCCAGCTGACCATGACCATTCTTGGTCCCATTAAGGCTAAGTTAATATGGCATCAATCACCTGGTGTTGCTTACACCTCTCCTTTGCATCCAAACACCACAATGCCTTTCCAGTTGTTGTTGTCATTGAGTAGTTAAGGATTTTATTTTTTTTTTAATTTCTAAGTGCCTGAATTCTGGGAATGAAGTTGAATCTTTAAGCACCGACTGGATTTAGGTATTTTTAATTCCAGCCTCATGCTTCCAGAAACAGTAAGCACAGCCTGTAGGATGCTGCAGTTTGACTTGCACTCAGCTGGAGCGAGTCACTGCTGCCTGGCTGCTGCTTCTTACACAGATGCCATCCTGGCAGCCCAGAAATATTTTAGGCAGTATTGATTATGATAATAACGAGCAACAATGGGCAGTTCACAAGTCTGGGAGAGATCATTATATTTTGAAAACACAGATTTCTTCTCACTCCCATGGATTACTGCTGTTTATTAACTCAATGTCTAAGACCTAAAATCTGAATAATCCTCACAGTATTTTAGAAGAAGAAACAATAATAAAAACTTCCTATTCTCTTCAGAAACGTGGGCTTTTATTTTAATAATGTAATGAACCCAGAAAGACTTATGTTCCTATTAGAATATAAAATACACCAAATGGAACCATTTGTAATCAGGATTTTATCTGAGCAATGTGCTCTCTGTATCACCCACTCCTGTAAGATTGTATTCTGTTATACTACAGTAGTAATAGGAAAGAAACTAAACTATTTGCATCAACAATAATGCAACCAATTTTCAAGACTTGCATGTCAAAAATCCATTATTCCAGACATGATTACCTGGAACTGTCGATAACAATTGTCACCAATTACACTTTTTTACAATGTAGAAAGATTTTTATTTCTTTCCCCAACCCATCTTTTCTTCCTCTTCCTTCTTGTCTTTCTTTTTTTTTTTCTGCTCCAAGGAGGGGTGGGGTGGGGTAATGTCTCCATCACTTAGATTAGAACATCACATTTAGTACAAGCAGCAGATGTTAATATGGAAAGACAGAACATCTCAATTTTCACACTGTTAATTCAGCTTACTGAGCCAATTTCACAATTCTCACATTCCTCTAGTCCTAAGAGAAAATGCTAATTTAGATTGTTAAAACTGACACAGGTTAGGGTATAAAGGGTAATTAGCATAAGATCCTACACAAAGTGTTTTTAGCACCATTAATCAACACCCACCTATGCATACACATTTTTAGACAGAAGTGGTGTTGAATAGTTCTGAAAAAAACCTCTAAAATATTCTGTACTAGTTTAAAAAAATGTAGAATTTGGTTGGAAGCATTTTCCAGTGAAAGTATCTAATGTGCAGTTAAAACAGAACTTGTATTTTACACAAGAGAATTATTAAAAGCTCATAAAAGCATTCCAGAAAAAATACCTTTATGATTTTTAAGATTGTAGGGGATCTGTTAAAATGCAGAAATACATCAAAATGCGTTAGCTATTTCGGATTTTTTCCACTTTCTCATCCTGAGCACCAGAAAACTTCGAGTCAGACAAAAGAATATAATTCTGCTTTGCACTCCATTTCATTTACACACATGTAGTTCAAGTAAATTAGGTTTTCATTAGAAAAGACTGATTTAATTTTCTGTGAAAATACTATTTAGGATGGGAAAATCCAATACAATTTTAGAATACTTGATTTCAGAGTATATCCTACATAAAATCTGTGTTAGAGCTACAGTTAATATGAATTATTTAAAATGATACAAAGTGATCATACGAACCACTAAAATACCTAAAATTGATAAATTAAATAGAAACATTATGAATATAAGTTTTAAAAGGAGTGATATTCTGCAATTTGGGCAACCTTCTTGTTGACCATTAAATCAGGTTCCACTAAAAAAAAAGAAGTGTATTTCCTAAATCAGATAAGCATAGAAATAAAAATTGCAGCTGCCAAGGACAAGGAGTTCTAGGCATTTTAATGCTAAAGCAAACAGGTCAGGTAATTATTGTCTTTAATTGGCACTTTCACAAGATGTAACAATTTTTACAGTATCCACAGCCAAGTGGCACTTAAAAAGGTGAGAAATTATTTTCTGCCTTGGGAAAAAGAAAAAAAAAAAAGAAAAGAAAAACAGGAAAATCACATGCTTTTCTAATCTAAGCTTTTCAGAGGGAAAGACTGGCCAAGCACTTCAAGGTCTGAATCAGCAAATCACTTAAGTACTTGCTGAATTTTAAGCGTGTGTATATTAACACTTGCCTAATAGGCTATTTTTATGTTTCTGACGGGCATACTTAAATAATTTTTTGGTTCAGTGTATGTCTAATTCAGGTCATCACTACATTTTGGGTAGGATTCAGCTTCAGATTTGGACAAATTACTTTTGGTTCTGGAGGAGCCTCTAGGAGAACTAGAGGAACTTGCTACTCCTGCTCCATATAGTATAGGTACTTAGGGACATGGCTTAGTGGGTAACAGGTGGTGGGGGGACGGTTGGACTAGATGATCCTTGAGGTCTCTTCCAACCTTAATGATTCTATGATTCTATGACACAGGGCTTGATTCAGCTGTCTAACACACATCTGATGACGTTGTAGGTAACACATTATCTTGACATCCACCTGCTAAAGAGGGGCCTGAGTCTTCTTGAGGTCTATGTCACATCTGCCAGGGATGGATCTCAAGGGATTACCATGTTAAGTGGCAGTGGACGCCTATTTTAGTAACTAAATGAAGTCCTTTTCCAATGCAGTTAGAAGGGTTTGAATCAGCTGTTCATATTTCATAGAATGAACCGTAGAATGGTTTGGGTTGGAAGGGACCTCAAAGCCCATCTAGTTCCAACCCCTCTGCTGTGGGCAGGGACATCCTCCACTAGACCAGGTTGCCATTTAGACATGTACTGCCAGTCAAGATACCGTAGAGTATTCTGCCTGGGTACCAGCTGCTGCTTTGGAAGGCACAGGTCCCTGTATGTCATATGTCATATATTTAAGCACCATGAGGATGTCTTAAATACACTGCAGCATCTCAAATAATACTAAATGCTTATGCAGTCAACTAATTTAAGCTCAATGGAAATGAGAGCTATTCAGCTGGTCCCTGTAGTAGAATCCTACATTTGATGAACTGAAGAGCTTTAAAGGCTCTGTAGACAAAAAATGTGAGGTTAGAAACCTAATTAACTTCTGAACACTAGATACTAGACAACTTATCTGAACCTGGAACTGCATCCAGTCCTTAGAGATATACTCATTTACCGATGAATAGACATCTGGTGCCATTTGAGATGCCTGGGGGTATCCAAGACATCTGTACAGACCTGACAAATATGATACAGGACCTAAGGGATATCTGTGACCTTTTGGAATGGTAACCGGTGGCCAGCAGACACTTGCAGTAACTGAACTGAATCTAATACTGTATTAACATACTTACACAGAAGCATTTGTTAACGCATTTTGTTAAACAAGACTTGGGCAATCAATACCATTACTTTTATTAATGGTGAGAAATGAGGGAAGGATTCTAGGAGGAGAACATATACAAATTACCCTTAGAAAAGAACTTAATCGCTAAAGTGAACTAACAGTGGGGTAGATATCTCCTGAAACTAAGTTCTACTGCACAGGCAACCAAACTGATTAATAATCACTGCAATAAGATGAAATATTCCTGTTTGGTTCACAGCAAATAAAAAAACACAGAACACTGTTGGCTTTTGCAAAGTTTTACCAAGTGACGTCTCCACCTGGGGTTGCAAACTTTTCATTCACAGATGTTACAGAGCAACTCTCTACTTAAATATCATTAACTACTGGTTTGCAAATGGAGTGCACTGAGAGAGATGATGCTACTAGCTCAAGATCAGAGAACCATAAGAAAAGAAAAGTAATCTCTGGCTTCCTTCAGAACATCATGTATGTTCATACTTGGCAGAAATCACAGTAGTAAACAAACAAAAACCCCAACTCAAACAAGACAAAAAATCTCATTACCATCACCCCACTTGAAGTTCTTTATTATATTAAAATAACTATTTGCTTTAACCAGACCCAAATTAATGTTTTACTTAAAGATAACAACAGAGTCAATTTGCCCTACTTGACTTTCTGTTTGGAAGACAATGGGCGAGTACAATTAAGCCAGCCTTCCCTGTGCCAGAGGTACTAACACTTTAGTCTGGTGACTTTATATCTATGCAGATAAACTGAAGTGTTACATTTGTTAGTGCACAGTCTACAAAGTTTTCTGGCTTTCTGATTCTGTTGATTCCATCCTGAGAAGTACATAGGAGGAGGCTGCAGACTGGAAACATTCTTATGATAAAAAGTTCTGGTCTATCCTGTACCTGATGGCACATCTAGATCTCATTCTTTTTCATAGACTAGGAGCATCTCTGATCACGGGATAATGAAGAGGTGAAAGGTGGTGGCTTTTCACATCAGGTGAAACATGGTGGCTAGGTACACTTTGCCATCGCTAGATATTTTTGCCCATAATTCAAACCTTCGAGGAGTTTAGGTGTAAACAATTGCCTGTGCATACAGCACATAGCAAGAGTGCACTTGGCCTAATGCTTCCAGAAAGCATAAAAAATGGTGTCAGGAAGACTAACTGAGCATGTAAAGCAGATCATAGTCCACTTTGATACTGTCTCTCACAGTATCCTCCTGGACAAAATGTCCAGCATACAGGTATACAAAGCCAAAATGCAATGGGTGAGCAACTGGCTGATGGGTCAGGCCCAAAGATTTATCTAAATGAGGTTACATCAGGCCAGCAGCCAGTGACTAATGGGGTTCCCCAGGGCTCCATTTTAGGACCAGTTCTTTTCAATGTTTTCATAAATGAGCTGGATGTAGGACAAGAAGGTGTTGTGAGCACATTTGCAGATGACATCCAGTTGGGAGGAACTTTGATTCTGTTGATGGTGGAGAGGCCTTGCAGAGAGATCTGGTCAGATTAGAGATCTGGACAATCACCAACCACATGAGGTTTAACAAGGGCAAGTGCCGGATTCTGCACCTGGGAAGGGGCAACCCTGGCTGTACAGACACACGGGGGGGGTGAGACACTGGAGACCAGCCACGCTGAGAGGACTTGGGGGTCTTGGTTGACAGCAAGTTAACATGAGTCAACAATGTGCCCAGGCCAAACATATCCTGGGGTGCATCAAGCACAGCAATACCAGCCACTCTAGGGATGTGATTGTTCCACTCAACACTGCACTGGTGTGGCCTCACCTCGAGTGCTGTGTGCAGTTTTGGGTGCCACAGTACAAAATGGACATAAAACTGTTGGAGAGTGTCCAAAGGAGGGCAACAAAGATGGTGAAGGGTCTAGAGGGGAAGGTGTGTGAGGAGAGGCTGAAGTCCCTGGGCTTGTTCAGCATGGAGGAGAGGAGACTGAGGGCAGATCTCATGGCAGCCTACAGCTTCCTCCCGAGGGGGAGTGAAGGGGCAGGTGCTGATCTCCTCCCTCTGGTGCCCAGCGATAGAACTTGAGGGAACGGCATGGAGCTGCCACAGGGGAGGGTTAGGTTGGAGTTCAGGAAAAGGTTCTTCACCCAGAGGGCGGTGGGGCCCTGGAACAGGCTCCCCAGGGCAGTGATCACCGCACCGAGCTTGGCTGAGTTCAAGCAGCATCTGGCCAACACTCTCAGTCATCTGCTCTGATGGGGCTGGTCCTGTGTGGAACCAGGAGTTGGACTTGATGATTCTTATGGGTCCCTTCCAACTCAGGATATTTTATGATTCCATGAAAAGTACAATCCACCTTTTCTGCTGTTTGTTGGCTAAGCTACATTTTCATTAGACCAATGTTTCTGGAAAAATAAGCATAGATACTGTAGATAGGGTTGGAGGGGGTTTTTTCACTCTTTTTTACCACTCACCAAAAGAAACAGCTCTGTTTATCCAAATCCAGAAATGTTTCTCTCTCAGAAATAAACTATACTCCAAGAGATTTTATTAACTGCCATATGACTTCTTTCTTCTTTACAAGGAAGCCACAACAAAAGCAGCTTCAGAACAGACATTGTCCATAAGACCATGATGGAAAGGACCGATACTTTATACTGGAACTATTTATGAATGTCATTATGAAGTCCATACTGAAAGAAAGAACAAACCATGTAACTAATTTACACATCCAAGCTGTTAGTATGACAAATAAAGCCAAAGGGATAAAATCCTCAGTCTCCAATTGACATCAGAAATATCTGGCCCACACATAGAGATTAGACCTAAATTTACTTTGGTCTTCATGTACTTTGTCCCATGCTGGCAACAGCAATGAGAACTGGCCAATCTTTTTTTTTTATTTCCCTCCTCTAGTTAACAGCAAAGTTACTCAATTACTGAAAAGTAAAGCTTTAAAGGAAAAATACAAAATCTCTGGAAACTGAAACAAAATCAGTAATTATTTTCAGCCAAGAAAAAAAAAACACAAAAAATGAAGGAAGTCCTTTGAGAATGCCATAGTATTTTATTTCACTATTTGAAAATGAATGTTATTACTTTCAGCAGAACTAACTTCATATTTTGGATCTATATTTAAACAAATCGTCTACACTGAAAGAAAAAAGATGAAGTAATAATGTCAACTAACCTTGGAAAGAAAATAAATATATACGCTTGTATTGATAGAAACACTTGAATAGAGCAGAAATAACTATTTATTATTTTTTTCTTTTTGCTGAAGCATTTTATTGTACCAAGTTTCCTCCCCCCATCCCCCCACCCCTTTTTTTTTGGTCTGGTTTGGCTACCAAACAGAAAAAAAAATCCCTGAATTATTCACCCAGCTCTAGTGCCAACAAGTATGTCAATTAGTGTTAAGTATTGTCGTTTTTTTATTCAGCCATATGTCCACTTTGGCTAGGATTGAGGCCAGCTGCTAATTTTATACAAGACATAAACAGCTGCTGGGTAGCAAATCTTGGTGTTTGCTTGCCTAAGATTAAAACTACACATTAACAAGCAAAATTATTCCTTTAGTGATTGTTACAGGTCAGTAATGTCTACCGTAGGCACCGTTTAAGACAAAAAACACCTTCAAAGACATGCTTTCACTGATGTTTTTCTCTTCACTTCCTTTCACCTGGTTCACAAAGGAGGCAAATATCCACAGGGACATACCTGAAAAACAGGTATTTTTTTTAAGACCCTTCACAAGAAACTCCCTGGATCCTTCTGTTTCCAAATGGAGCATGAAGGTACTCAGATGCCTTGAATCTTCATATTTGCTGGTCCTTTTCCAGGAGAAGGACCTAGAAAAGGAGGAGTTCCTAAGTGGATACAGTATGCAGAAATATTAAGCCATTAGGTAGATCAATTTGCTTCTAAACCACCTACTTGGTGGTCTTGTACATACATTACCTTATGCATGCTGTGGCATACATGACATTTGTTGTCTTGACAAACTCATAATGAATCTATCTATGCTTATTTATGTAGACTATTAAACTTTAAAAAAACTACTTGGTTTCAGTGCAGGACTATCCTGGGGCTACTCTCCCATTCTGTGCGTTTAAAAGCGTCTTGTAAAAAAGTCCCATTTCTGCAGAAAGGTTAATGTTCAAGCTCCCAGAAGTAACTAGCTATATGATGGTGTTTGACTTGCATATCTCATAACTAAACGCTAATTTAAACAAGTGTAATATAACCTTAAGACTTTTTTTTTTTTTTTAAAGCAAAAGGTAGCCTGCTCCAGAGCTGTCATGTTTAGGACTATACCAGTGTGCTAATTTCTCATAAGTATGGATTTGGTGCTTATCTCTGTGAGGAATATATAGAATGATAACCTGGTTGTACTTCACCATATGTTCAGCTTCATGCAAAAGTCAAATCAACTGCCTTTTTCTAAATTACTTCCTCTCTTGATATATGGACCTTATTTATAGCCTCCCTTTGTGGAACCATAACGCCATCACATAGAGCTTAGGTTCTGAAAACCGTAGCAATTGCCTGAAAATTGATTTGATGTCTTTTGCCCATCCCTCCCTCAGGTCCCTCAAGACATTTTAATATGAGCCATGACATTATGATGGATGAAATCTGGCATTTTACTGTAGCAATGCTACTCCCATGTGGAAAATAACAGCTTGTTCAAAGCCCATCTTCCAGCCAGATTTAGGATATATACTAAGCTACATCTTCAATCTCCCCCTTCTCTCTACTCTTTCACAGTATCCTTTGCAAACAGCTTCATTTTGTACATCAACCTGTCTCAGTACCAGATTCTTGCTAATCCTTACCCCTCTGTGAAGCTAGTTTGAAGCACACAAACTACAGTTACACCCTTGCCCTCCCAAAACTCTCCTGGGCAAGCAACATACACAACTAATTCACTGATAATTATCTGAACAGAAAAAGAATCTAGCTAGTATGTGGAATTCACTATGAATCATCTCTGAGGATCTCAAGCTCCTGGTGAACTGTAAGTGTAGTGATACCATGTTACATACAGATACTCTGGCACAAAATTATTCTTCCCTGTTGAATGACCTGAACTAGATAAATAGAAGCTGCCTGAAAATGAAGCAAATTATATTGAAAGATTTTACTCCAATCTTTAAGAAAAAGCTACCCAAGATGGCCAATTAATCACCCAGTGTTGACTGACTATCAAATATCCTCCTGTGTGGGTATCTGAAACACTTTTGCAGCCCACAACAGCTTGGGATAAACGAAAGCTCACCCAAATGCTGTCAGTTAAAAACTGAAGCGATGAGGCCGTTCTTGCAGATGTTTGTGTACTTCATTTACCCAGCTGAAGTCCAGGCAAAGCAAAGAGGATTTTGACCTTTTGGATTCTGAAGAAAAACAAACTCATTTTAGATATTTAGTACATTTAGTTATAACTCTCCAGCTGTTCATCTGGGAAATCCTATTCTGTCATCAACTCTTGCAATTGCTTATTTTGTTCATAAATAAAGGTGCAATCACACTGAATGGCTTTTTTCATCTTACTCAACCTTAAATATCTGCAAGTCTGAAGTGCTCACCTCTTTTATTTGACCAAAAAGATGGTCTATCTGATATATATCTGATAAGTTGGACCTTGAAGTTTCTTCAGTGGTCACGATGGGAATGCAGTGTGACTAGCTCACATGTGAACTTTCCTAACTAAACCAAGGGTAAGCAGTTCTACCAATACTTTCTGATACTAAGGCCTTCCACTACCAGCTGAGGAGTTGCCATCAGCACAAAAGTTACAGCACAAGAATATCCTAGGAAACACTGCTTGTCCATTGTACTTCATATGACTTGTGGTGATTCGAACTGCTCGCTCTTTATTAGGGAGTGTTGTTACCCCTTTTTCTTTGGGGGGGGAGGCAAATAAGGGAAGGGGTTCACTGCAAATCCATTAGCGGTACGTTTAAAAATATTGATGCATAAAAGTTGCAAGTAAGTTTGAAGGAGGTTTTAGAAACATTGCTATGCAGATTTGGTACTTAATTGGCCGTGGGACTTTGGTACCTAAAATGTCAGGATCCACCTTATGTCAGTAGTCACGCAAGTGGTCTTTAGAGGAAAAATGAGTTGTGTCAGGGCTCTGAGGGCAATAATAGCCTTTCCCACCCCTACAGTGGTCTCTCCCCACCACTGCCCATGGCCTACAACTTGGGGCCATCAATCCCTGCCCCAGTGATGCTGTTGGATGTCAGCTCTCACTCTACCACAGCCCTGCCCCATTCACCAAATTCCTGGTTTCATTTCACTGTCAACAAGGATTCATATCCTGTGCTGGTTTTGGCTGGGATAGAGTTAATTGTCTTCATAGTGGCTATGTTTTAGTTCCTGCTGAGCAGTGCTCACACAAAGCCAAGGCCTTTTCTGCTTCTCACACCACCCCACCAGCAAGGAGACTGGGGATCCACGAGGTGTTGGGAGGGGACAGAGCCGGGGCAGCTGACCACAGCTGACCCAAGGGTTATTACATACCATATGGCATCATGCTCAGCAGATAAAGCTGGGAGGAGAAGAAGGAAGGGGGGGACGCTTGGATCTTTGATGTTTGTCCTCCAAAGTAACAGTTACAGGTGACGGAACCCTGCTTTCCTGGAGACGGCTCAACACCTGCCTGTTGATGGGAAGTGGTGAATTAATTCCTTGTTTTGCTCTGTTTGCATGAATTTTCCTTTATGTATTAAACTCTCTTTATCTCAACCTGCCAGTTTTCTCACTTTTACACTTTCAATTCTCTCCCCAGCCATGGGGGGAGTGAGCGGGCTTAGCTGCTGGTTGGGGTTAAAAGGTGACATATCCCCTGCCTTGTGTGCACATCCAGAACAACATGCCACAGAAAATGTGGGAAAACAAGTGCAGTAGACGGTGGCTGAGGACTCTGGGTCTGAATAACTGGCTAATTATGAAGAGCATCAGAATTACTCCCACCTTTCCATTTGTGCTATGCATTGGACTCTGAGTCAGGTTGAGACTTCCCAGAGCAGTCTTTCTGAGCCCAAATGCTCATACATAGCTTTGGAGTGCAAAGGAATGTGCATGTGAAGCAGATATTTATGATTATAGCGCTGGTAAAGTAGGCTCTTCTTTTTTTCTAAAACATATACACTATACAGCCAAATAGTTACCTTAACAGACAATATGAAAGTGTCTGTACAGTTCATGGAACATTATTGAAGCATTTCTTTACAGCTGATTTGATAAAAAAGTGAATGCCTGAAAGGCTTTTGCCATTTATTTAAGTCCACTTTATGTTTTTTTCCTGCTGTCCTTCAGGTCATTTTTGGATTTGGCTTAGCTATTTCATCCTTTCATCCGTAGCTATTTTACCCTCCTTCCCTTCCTTCCTTCCTTCCTTCCTTCCTTCCTTCCTTCCTTCCTTCCTTCCTTCCTTCCTTCCTTCCTTCCT
>VWZZ01002078.1:45509-64761 GCA_013399095.1 Psophia crepitans | reverse complement strand
TTTCTTTCTTTCTTTCTTTCTTTCTTTCTTTCTTTCTTTCTTTCTTTCTTTCTTTCTTTCTTTCTTTCTTTCTTTCTTTTTCTTTCTTTCTCTCTTTCTCTCTTTCTCTCTCTCTTTCTCTCTCTCTTTCTCTTTCTTTCTTTCTCTCTCTCTCTCTTTCTCTTTCTCTCTTTCTCTCTTTCTTTCTCTGTTTCTTTCTTTCTCTCTTTCTCTCTTTCTTTCCCTCTTTCTTTCTCTCTTTCTCTCTTTCTCTCTCTTGTTCTCTCTCTCTCTCGTTGTCTCTTTCTTTCTCTCATTCTCTCGTTTTGTCTTTCTCTCTCTCTCCCTCTTTCCCTCTCTCTTTCTCTCCTTCTTTTGCTTTAATTTTTTCTTTTAATTTTTTTGGTAACTACCTTCTTCAAATTCCTTTGACAACCTGAGAAAGTCTTGCAGCTGAACACAGTATTAATTATATTTCAAAGCAAACCTTTTACTCATTTGGGGACAATCTGTGAAACAGAAATCTGTGACTGAAGCTGCTGCCAAGCCAATTACTGCAAAATAACTCAAATATGTCTTGACAGATTGCAATTCTTCCTATTGTTAGATTGTTTATTTTTTTAGATCAGATTATGTTCACTTAAATTAGACCTTCATTTAAATATTCCATAACTTTTGCACATGATGTATCTATAGGTATATATAGACAGTATGCAGGGAATGATATGAGGCAAACAAATCCCATTCAACTAACAGTGGATATTATTAATCTATTTCCACTCCTTTTTTAGAAATCATCTGCAAATACACTTTAAGTATTACAGATTCATAAATTCTAGCGACAGAAAGGAAAATTACAGTCTTAACTTCTTTCATAAGCCCAGGAAGACAAAGATCTTCTTGCTCAGTGATTTTTGCATCAAACAACTCTTTTACAAGGTATAAAAATGTGATTTAACATCTTTCAGTGGTGGAAAATCCATTGTGTTCCTAGGTAAGTTTTTCTGGCAGTTTAGGATTTAATATTGTCAAAAGGAAATTGCTACTGTATGTATTTACCTAACTGTCTACTCTTAAGAAAAAAAAAAAAAAAGAAAGAAAAAAGAACAAAATCCTCTCAGACCAGACTGTGCATGTTTGTTCAAATGTGAGAATTTCTATGGATGCCAATGGAACTACCGTTTCCCACAGTGCTCAGTGTAAGCAAAGTTGATACAACACGCTTTATGAATTTGTTCAGTTTCAAGTTATCTGATGAATATTTTATACAAATATATGACAACCTATTGATTGCTCATGACATATTTGCTGCCACCGTTCTACTATTCATAAACATCCAATTGCAAAGCAAAGTATGAGACTTAAGTCGCGCTGTTATTTTTGTTTCCAGAAAAAAATACAGTTTCTGCAGTGGGAATAGGCACACATGCACATGCATGGGCACACACATAGGTCTGTCTCCTATTTTAAGTGTGAATTCTCATTATTACTTGTAAGACTATTTCTTTATATTAAAATTCATCCTTAACAAAGTCATTAGTCAGACTAACATTTGTTGACTTTGCACACTATTGTCTGAATTATCGTAATTCTGATTCTTTCTGCTTACAGCTTTGTGTATATTTTTGGACTTGCTCTTTGTAGGATTTCTGGTCAGTAGAGCTGAAAACAAAGAGATTACTTCATGCACAGATTGTAATACCACTCCGAATAATCACCCTGAATAATCTTTTGGATATGCTTATTTATTATTGAACACCTTCATGTGTTAATTTCATATGGACCTTTCAAAAATACCGAGCCTTCTGCAGCAGCCTGGAAATTCCTTGACAAGTATTAACAGAAGAATTCTGGAATTGTTCTCTAAAGAGAACCTACATAGACCAAAAAATGCAGATTTTGGCCTGGTTTGTATTCTGGCAAAGAAAGATTATTCCAACTCCTGTATCAATTAATTTAGAGCTGAAGGAAAAAGTATCAGAAGTGGTGGACATCCCTAAATGCCTCTGACTTCACTTTATCCAGAGCTGAAAATTGCATCTCTGTGTCTCTGCAGAGTATAAATGGAGGTGAAAATTGGTTCTGCCAGTAATACAGCAAGCCACATCCCTACGGAAGAAATAATTTTTGTTTTAAATAATTTTCTCTATTGAAAAATCTTACAGATATTTCTTTGTTAAAAAGAGAGAAAGAAGAATGAGTGGTAAAGAGGAAAGAAGAATAAGTGATAAAGAGACTTCTACATTCTCCAGCTACAGAGCTTCTCATTGTTGCATGAGCTTGGGCAAAACACATCATCTAAGACAGATCTCATCTTGCAGGGTCTCAGTTTTTTCACTTGTATTCTGAAGAGTTTGCCTGCCACCATCAGATGTTTTAGGGGCTGATGATTTCACATTTATTTATCTTTGAGATGCTCTTTTTAAAAACTGATCTCACCGAGGCTGATGTCAGCATCATGCTGTCATATCTTTCATGGTAAAATTCCTTTACTGCCAAGTCCACTACCTGAAAAAAAACTTTCTCCAGGGACTCCCATCCTCTTTGATGCAGGAACAATTTCATTTACTTTTTTTTCTGTGATCAGGACAAGGTTTGAGTTTACATCAGTGCTCAAGTTTGTACTCATCCTGGAATTGCTGAGTTTCAACGGATCTTGTGCAAGTGAGTTCTCATAAAGAATCATGGAGGAGACTATGACTATATTTGTTTGCATTTTGTGGGCTGTGATTGCTGCTTTTGACTGGTGAAGAATTGACAGCATCACATCATTCTGTTACCCCCACTTCCCACTTCAGCCACCTGGTGTGTTCTTTCTTTTACACATTGGATTATTTGTAGTAGGGTGCAGAAATGGTGCATAGGGGCTTAGGTGGGTGGTCTTCAAGACACTCCAACATTAAAAAAGTTACATAAAATAATTCATCATCAGCTCATCTTCAGCAGAATGTTTGGAAAACATGATTCTGAAGGTGAGAGAACTTAATTCTTTCCAGATAGAAAATAAACCAAAAGAAACTGAAGGTCTACCAAATTGAGTTAGCTTATCAACAAGCTAACTCTTGTCATTTTTAAAGGTAATTTTGTAATTTCCACATGGTCCTAGAGAATTAACCACTCAGAAAACTTGATATAAAAACTTTTCCAAACCCTTGAATGTTGCAACCCAGCATCTGTGTCCTAAACCTGCCAAGTATAACCTCTGAATGGTCACCAGGCTATTGGCTCCAATACTAAAACATATTGAGGAGGAGTTGAAGAGGTGAAGGCAATCCAGAAATGGGAGAAGTTAGTGCCAAGAAAGTGTCACACAGATATATAGCAGCCAATTACCTTTGTAATTGCATTTTACCAATAAAAGCCAACATTGTGTCCAGATTCCTGTAAGCTCTACTTGCTTCAGTGACAGTTTACAAGTGTAGTTAATGAGTTAATGTGAAGATACAAACTCTCATTGAAAGGGAATGACTATATTACACAAAGAAGAAGAAAAACATAAGTCATGGATGTAAGTGAAGCCCCAAACTTTTGCCAGATATCAGAAAGTCCTGTTAACTCCCTTTAAGAGAAGTAGATATGGAGCATCTACCAGGATAAGTCCGTTATTAGCATCTATCTATGGAGCCAACATTAGATGGAAATGAAGCTCACCACATAAAGTTTCTGTTTCAAAGTGGTTTTATTAGTGATACCCTTAATACCCACAGGCAGTTTAGTCCAGTTCTGGACTTTTAGCATTCTTATCAGGAAAACAAATAATCTTAAATACATCGCTCCTAGAAATAGTTCAGATCTGCTAAAGCAGCCACTGTCAAATATGTAACTTCAAACTAAAATATCAAGCCCATAGTTAAAATTTTTCATATGCAGTACAAATTGCTGGAACATACAGAGACATCTAAAATTATCAGTAATTATCAGACAGTAATAACAATAGTAGAAAGACTAACCATTTCTGATTCTAAAAGCCAAACCCAGGGGCTGGGATTTTCAGTGAACTACAGATTTGAGTACATTATTCATCTAAGCTACTTATATGACCTCCATTATCATACTACCCAAATAGCTCCATCTTGTCATGTATTTATCTTCAAAATAAAGACAAATTTTATTACTATTGCCACTATTATTATTCCCTTTAGAGGCAGGGATGGGGATATAGAAGTCTCAGAAATTTTCCTCAAGGTTATGTAGCAGAAGACAAAATTAAAATAAAATAATAACCCTGAATTTGTCACTTTAAATAGTGAACAGGGCATCTTCTTTTATTCTGAGGGGCCCTCATGGTCTGACTTCAGACTGTTTCATAGTTCAGCCCTTCTTCCCTCTCTAGGCTGTCCCTTCCTCAGTGTTTCAAACACACAGTCAGAAAAAGGAGTCCCCAGCACTCTGAAGTTAAGTATCTTCAAGGCTGTTTTCTCTAGGGTATGTAGGTTGACTGATTGTTACAGGTGGAAGGCAGAAAAGATACTGGGGAAAAAATGAATTTAAATGCTGAGGAACTTGGGAACTTTCTCCACATTAAAAGGAATCATATAAAATATTTTCACTATGCATGTGTCTTGCTCAATGTAAAACTTTAATTATTCTGTATGTTCAGTCAGAGTAAAGATACAACTCTTTTTTAAGCATCACATGGAGTTAATATTTAAAAATTATTTTCAGCATATTTTTAATAACCTTTCCATCAAAAGTCCTTTGAACTACAGTCCCAGAAACTTCACCTATAAGAGTTTGAGATTTTAGGTATATTTATATTTACTTTCATTAGATAAGCACTTGCAGAGACAAACAGCCTTTGATCCTATCAACAACAAAGCACTATATGTATAAGTTTTCATGACATGCAGACTCAGACTAGGATAGCTTCATCCTGCATGTTCCTGTTTGTGGTGACCAAGACGTGTGCTATCGTAGAAGACAATTTTCATGAAAATAAGCATATCCAGGAGAGCAATGACTTGGAGTCCGGAGATAAGCTTTGCTTTGCCACTTATCTATGTGGCTTTGGGAAGAGTTTTCCAGTCCCAACCTTTGCTTCTTACGATGTGGTCTTTTTGGAGAAAGGATTCTCCTGGGCTTTATATGTGATTCCTTATATGTGGTCTCGGTGCAGACCTTCATGCTGGTTTTGCCTGTTCTGTCAATTTAGGGATCTAAATGTGCTTTTAGTCTGCATCCAGGGGTGAGAACCATGTACAGACCACCTCATCACCTGCTTGTGTGGGAAAAAGTTTTGTACAGCCAGTCTAGAAAGGAGCCGTGACATTCTGTCATCCAGATCAAGGAACCACAAGTGTGGCATTTGCCATAAGCAGCATCTATTCCATGAGATACAGGGTTACTGAAGTTCAGGGATGAATAAGACAGTATCTCTGTAATTTGTGTTGTGAATTTTATAAATACGTACGCATGAAAATTTAGGTGGCAAGTATCTTGTATATTGAAGAACTACAACATGTTTTCGGGGATCAGGACCAACATATATGAAGGTTCTATGTAAGGATATTTAGCAGAGGAGAAAGAGAGGAGTCTGCCATTGAGAATAGACTAAAACAAGCTTGACCAGGGCCTCTACCATAAATCTTCAATTTTATGAGATTCCAAGCCCGTTTAACTATTTTTCCACTGCACATGATACCACGGTTCCTTGGGAGATGTGAACAACTATTATGAAAACCTGACTTCTATTAATATTAAGAAAGCAAATAAGTACATAGAAAAATAAATAAACATATGGATATATCTGGAATTAAGATAACTATTAGTTGAAGTAACTGGGTAGTACACTTGAAAATATTTGTTTAAACTGTATTAAATGCTTACTCTAAATACTAAAACTTCCAAATTTAAAAACAATTTCTTCCACCATTCTGCCAAAAACTCTGTAGTCACTAACATTTGAGACAGTTACAGTATGGATACCTGTCTAAACATCAAGTTAAATTTGCATACATAAGCTTATTGAAGCAGCGTTGAGAATAATTCTTTCCCACTGAATTGCAGGTGTTCTGTGAGACAGGATTTACTTAGTTTGCTGAATGGACTCCTAGGCATTTAATTCCTTGAAAATTAGTTTTAGTGTGTGCACTTACCAAATGTGGGGAGATACTGGTCAAGTGGCCTTAAAGCTGCTTCTTGCTTTTATTATCCTATGTAATGATATTTCCTGAGGGAATTTCTAGTGCTTGGAGTTTAATGAAACCAAGTATATGGAGTCTAATACTCAGGTTGCTTATTTTCCACCACTCCCATTGGCTTAATATTTTCTTATATGTTATGTTCTCTTGTTTCACATGTTTAATAATTTCATAGATTTTATGACCAGAAGGTACTATTAGGTCACCTCATCTGGCTGCTTGCATATCATAGCCCATTATGTTTCACATGCATGCGGTATCTTAAGCCCAAAGACTTTAGTTAAATTGAAACATCTCAGTCTTCAGAAGACTAAATCATGTGCCACAAGCAGGGAACAAGAGGGAAAATAGGTAACGGTTATGTCCAGGTGTCTGCAAACACAGCAAATGGCTTATCTGATGTTTCAGTAAAGAAGAAAAAGAAATCTAAATACCGTGAGCTAATTGTGCACAAGATGGAGTAAACTTTCTGAATTGTGAAAGACAAGCTGAAATCTTGAAGCCTGAGGATTAATTTTAGCAAGTTGTAATCATTGCCTGAGTTCCGATGGACATCCTATAAGTAAATCCTGGACAACCTCATGACTATGTTGCCCCCAGGCAGCTGTAGAAAGGAGGCAAGTACAATAATTCAAACATTTGCCTTCCCTCACCTTGCCTGGCTGTAAAATGGGGCTAAAGTAACAGATCTTCTACATAAAGCTCCTGGCTAAGTAAGAGTTAAAGACTTCGAATATTAATATTTCCATTTAAAACTACTCAAAAGCTGTGACATCTCATCTCTAAAAAGCTGAGGTTCTGTCCTTTGTAGTCAGCTTGAGAAAAGGCTGTTCAATGAACATTTTGCCATAGCATTTGAAGTTTCAACATAAGCTCTAATTAAAAGACATAAAAATCCTTTGCCTATCTGAGGTTTCATTTTCATGGTTCCACAGGAGTGATTTAGAATAATTTTACTTTATAGACTGTATAATAAATAAAGCCAATCTCAAAATCTCAAAACAAAAACATGTGAGGTAAGTAGGTTATAAATCTGGAGAATCTAGTCTGCAAAAGCAATGGAATTTTCATGGCTTTAATGTGTGATTAAATTATTTTTAGTTGAAGGAAAAAATAATCATACAAGACAAATATCAAGCTGCATAAGTAATGTACTACGAGTGCCCCATTCCAGCCGTATGTCATAAGCCACAAAACCTGCAGCCTCTGCTCTTACAGCAGATGACACGAGCAGGGGAGAGAATTGCTAAAATGATTGACATCCTTGGAAGTTTGAATCCCTCCATCTTCCACTGACAATGTTTAAAACCACACACACTGGAAATTATCACTGGATGAGTATTAACACTGGAGTGCCAAGGATAATTTTGAATGTATAAACCTATTCCCAAATAAAATGGCATCTTCCAATGTGGTTCTCATTTAGTGAATTAAGTCTTCCAGGCTTTAATATGGCAGTGATAAAGGATAATAATGTGCAGCCATATCTATAAATCCAATCCGTTTAAGTATTCAACAAGCTATTGCCACCTGCTAGAAGAGGAAAATTCATCATTTTTTCCTTACCCAATAAAATCAATAATTGTGGTGTGTTTCTTGCTAAGTAGCTTTTCTTCTAAGACATTCTCAACTGTATCTGCAGTATTTTTTTCTCTGTATTTACTTAGTAATTTCTACTCTCATATGCATACCTGCAAAACTACATCGTTTGAGGAGCTAAACTACTCTCTTCTTCCCTTGATAAATTTTTGGCTGAACACATCGGGAATTTGGGGAGTGCAAAGAAGAGAGAAATGCAACCTTACAGAGAACAAGAAAAAATGAAACCTTACATCTAATATTTCGACTGCCTGCAGTATTTGTGTGTGGTTCAAGAGCTCTGATTCCCAGCAAGACAAAGTAAACTTTTAACACAACTGGTGAGTGTTAACTGTTGAAGTGGACGGTAGCTGTGACCGAGGGCACAGACCTGTCCTCTCTCCAGTCCTGGGTGGGTTATGCAGATTATGAGCCAAAGACAAACAGGCTCAGTGCAGGTCTTTGGGGAGTGAGGAGGCAGCAGATGGAATGGCTGAGTGCTAGTACTCCTACTGTTGTTCAGCAAAACAGTTTTGATGTCCCTGATATTTGCTGAAAACTTTGCAAATATGCAAATTTACATCAAATGAAATGGAGACTTTCAGGGGAAAAAGTGTTTTTATAAGCGTTCAAATGTTTCATTTCATTATTTCTGAAACTTGTTAACGAGGGAGGTGGTGTTACCATGCAGAGGAGAAGGTGCCTGTGAAAATGCAGGAGGGACATTTCAGATAAATAACAGAGATCTGTGTAATAACTTTAAATCAAAACCATGTCAACAAGGGTTTCCCAGCACTAATTTTACAGATGCTCTGAGATTATTTTATCTCTCTTGCTGCTATGGAAATGTATCCCCTTGTGAAAATAGTTTAGTGGATGTGGATCAGAGACTGAAACCAACATGTACCCACAAAGGACAGAAGGATAAAGGACATATTGTTATTCTTAAGTAACACAGTTTCCAGAAAGGGCTAGGATTTTAATATTAGTTACGCTATTATTTGACCCAAATGCAGAGATACCCATCTTTTTCAAGTGAGTAACTGAATTTTATACTGCTGCATTGAATCATACAAAAATGGGCAAGAAGTGAAGTTACAGGTAACGCCAGATGTTACGTGAGTGATTAAACTGTGAATCAATACATCCATTTTGTTAGAGGTATCTTTTGAGGCTTTAACCTTGATTGGCACATTTGATGTTTAAAAATAGCTTAGAAAATAATACAATATTTCATATGATCCAAATCAAAGTATGATGATGAGTAAAACAACAATTTGGTCAATCTGAAACAATTTGCTATGATTTAGCCAACAAAGCAGAATCAAAATGATGTATATAGATCTTAAGACAAAGCCTCAACATTTTATAAGGATAATACTTCTGGTTACACACACAACTGCCAGATCTTTTCTTAAAGTCAGAGTCCAGATCAATCTTTTCTTAGCTACTTGTTAATGACACGTATACTGTGGGTAAATATCACTCACAGTTCAGAGACCTTTGATATTTAGTCTATTCACCGTATGTGGAAATCCTGGGGATGAAAACTCATGCAATCAGCCTCTGTTAGGAAATGTGGAGTTAGAAACTGGAAACTTATCAACAAGTAGATACCTAATCTGAGCACTGCTGGGTCTTCCTATGGTGTGTCTAGTTCACCTTCTAACCAGCTTCTTTACTCCAATAGTGATATATTGGCAGCTGGATTAATCTCAGGTAAGCATTTAAAACATCTAAAAATCTTCAAGGTGTAGGTTGGAAACAATCTGGACAAATATTCAGATGTCTGCACTGTAATGAAGTTGGCTAAAGGATGTGATAGGAATCATGGTCGAAATGTCTTTCCACTGGCTTTGCAAAGAGATGAAGATGACTGGATCAGAGAGAGGCATTTATATTGCAGATGTCAAAAGTAATCATCACCTTTAATCAGCCACTGACTTTTTGGACATCATTTGATAATTACTTTAAGGCATCCTGTGGTCCCAGAAGATCATGAAAGTTTTTGTAATTGCTTTAGAAAAAATATACTTTCCCCGGCCAAAAATGACTGAAAAGGATTTTGGTTAAAGTTTCCTCCTACAATTATCTTTCTGTATGAAAAATGCTGCAGAAAGATGTGGAATTTCAAGTGAATCTGAAAAATTATAGGCAAATAAATTAGGAGTTTCAGCAAGTGAGTTTTTTTGAATTTTTTAATTGAACTACTTTACTGAAAAAATTTTTGTGTAATTAAAGGACAAAATAATGCTTCAAAAGAATCATTAAAATGAAATTAAAAAACAGTAGAAACTATATGCTACTTTTTATACGTTCAGGAATTGTAGTTAAGATAACTTTTATTAGACTAATTACTGTAGACAGAAAAGTAAGCATGTTTTTGAACACAAAAGTGAAGTAGTGGATTTTAAAGCTGAATTAAAACTGAAACCAAATTATTAGCTTAATTAAATAAGTATCAGGTCGTATCTCTAGAAAAGGTGATTAGTCCCAAGGAATAGAAGGGGTATTTGTAGAGGAACATACAGATATTGATGGCCAAGGGGAGAAATATTATAATGTGTCACAAAATCAAGACTCTGATGTAAGCTGTGTTTTTCGTAACCAAGTCATGAATTTTAGATCTCAGATTCAGCTTTAGAAGGCTTTTGTAAGAGTCTTTTGCTAATCAGGATTGAAGTAGTAGTGAGTATCTGTTTTGTAGGAGAAAGAATCTTCCTGATTAGAGGCATTTTTGCCCATTATTTATTGTCTACATAGTTCATTCTTGTGCTTTCATTTCACAAGTAGGACATTGGGTAAACTTAATGAAGTGTAATATGTGCTGCAAGAAAGGCGAGTGAAAGATCAAAGGTTTTACGAGTCCGTTGTGGGAATATTTACGGTGGTTTTAGTGGAGATGCTCTGGTGAGGTTTAAACTTCCTCAGTTATGATCTAAACCTCTTTGCCATGTTTTTGGTCTACAGGGAGTGTTCTTCTGATGAGTTCAGTGATTTGCAGACTGTGAATGGTTGGGAGAGTTCTGAGCAGATATGATCTTCCCATATAAGTTTAATGTATAATTAAATAAGTCATTTAATCACATTGTTCATTGATTTCCCACACAGTTTCCAGGGCAGAATGGCCTGTAATACGTTGCGCCTACAATGTGTGGAAGCAATTTTTGTGATGTATTTGAATATTTCTTTCAAAAGAATCTATTCTTCTGGAAAAGTGCCTTGTTGGATAAAATTCCTTTTCTAATTATTTAGGTAGGTTTCATGAGTGTTCTCCTCAAAGTAAATATATTCATGTCCAAGGGCATAGTTAGATAATACAAATTTTTTTTAATGTGTTTTGCATGGTTACTTTGTTCATGGAAACAGATGTGCTGGTTTGCAGGTTTTCCGTATATTATAATGGGTAGGTTGTTGATTTTATCTTCAGTGTCTAAAAAAAATGAAGATTATATTTGAGGATTCCAGTCAAAGTATAATGGATTGACATTTGTTACTGAAATAGTGATTAAATCAATAAGAAAAATTCAGATTTCTAGAAGACGATAAACATATTTTTATTTTAGATACAACATAAACTTCATAGTATGATGGCTAAAAAAATCTTTCTGTCTGCATTTACCTCCATCTAAACAACTTCTTTCAGATTAGAAACATAAACCATGGTCAGAAAATGATATGACGATCCCTGTTTAAATAAAAAAAAAAAATAGAAAGGCATTAACCAGTCAACAAGTACAGAATTTAAAGAAATATTCCATGATTGCTCAGAATGGCAATTTTTATCACTTCTGCTTCAGCATCTTCCTATGCAATATAGAGCAGTGTAATTTTTTTTGTCTCAGTTCATAATGACGAAAGTGATACTCTGGCCCAATTTGAAATGTTACACCCCAGTGGGGCAGATTCATTGCGGATACTGGAAAACCAGTCTGAGCAGTACCTGACAAACTGGGACAAAATACTGAATGTGGATACAAGTAAAGTGCCCACACTGATGCACTATCCTCTTCTTAGGATGTGACTTTCCTTGGGATTATTTTTATGGTTTTATGTGCGTGTTAAATAGTGTGAGATCCCAACGGGTATGTTTAAACATCAGGCAGAGACATTCATCAGTCAGGGATATTAACAGAAGGGACCTGATTATCAGAGCCTGGATTCTTGAAACAGGCTGGCTGCAGCAATTAATATTCTTATATGCTGTTTGAAGAATTTAACTTTAAATGAAGTTTGTCACCCACCCCCAGACATATGGATAAATCATGTACAGATTAAAATAAAAAAAAAGTTCAATCACGGCAGGGGGAAAAAAATGTAGCGAATGAAAAACTGAATGCTGAAAGAGAAAAATGAAATTATTTTTTCTTTCCCATCCTCTCCAGATGAAAACCAGCCCTAGATAAGCAGTTTATGATAATTCTGACTTTTGATTTCTCTTTGTTTCCTTTTCAGCTACTTTATAAAATTTGGATTGTATACTTTTTAGGTAGAACAATACGAGTCAGGGATATTGTGAATGCTCAGGATCATGTATAACCATGTGAGATTAGCAACCTCATCAAAGGTACGAACAGGGTCAGACCTCCTCAGACACAGGGATGTCTTACAGCCAGGGTTAAATGTGCTCACTCCTAAGGTACTGAGGAAATGGTGGGTGATGAAGTTGCCTCGGTGAGTGTTTTTTTTTTTGCCTTTTTTTTTTTTTTCATCTTACAAGTGCCTGTAACAGAAGTTTTCAATTTGGGTCAAGCAAAATGCCATTTCTTATTTCAATAACAAACCCTTTCCCCTTCCCTCCTCCCCCAAGTTTTACAGTTAGCTCAATTTTTTTGTTTGTTTTTGTTTTTTGTTGTTGTATTTGTTCCATTGCTACGCTCAATGTTTTCCCCAATATGGCAGCCATCTCCAAAACCCCCAATTTTTCACACAGCCTGACTCAAGAATATAAGTTGGTGCTGGACTTTAACCAGACATGGGTCTCTCTCTATGTCAGCCTTGGTGCATGCTCAGAAAGACCTCCCCTCTATGCCTCCCATCAGCCTGTGCATCCTTTATTGCTAGCGCAGCAAGGGTGACAACGTGTGTCAGGCCTGGTGGGAGCTGATCCTTGTGGCAGACATGCAGTCAGCTATAGCCTGCTGTCAATTTTACCTGCCGGCAACTCCTCCTGGAGACCTGAGGCTGCCAGAGTTCACAAAACGAGGACAAACAGTGCTGGGTTTTGGTTTTGGTTTGGTTTTTTTTTTCATAGGGCAATTCAGGTGCTCAGAAAACAGGTTGAGCTGGGAGAGAAGACAGACGACAAGTGATAAGGGGCCACCTGTGAAAAGAGATTTTTTTGTCTTGCTATTTGCACATACAAGTGAAATTCACTGTTAAATGGAATCGGACAAGGAGAAAATAAGTTCTCTCTTATTTATACGTTGCGTAAGACAATTTTGTGATCTCAGACTTAAAGTGGATTCGCAAGCTATTAGGAAGACAATATTCACGCGCACTCATCCCCGTAGGAACAGCACACCTGGTTATTAGCAAATGCAAAGATTTCTCCTTCCTTCAGCAACCCTCCATTGACATCTGCCAGAAGGAGGATATTGGCTTTAATGAATCAGGCAGTTACTTGAACATACCTGAATTTGTGTCCCTCTTGTTGACAACAGGCAGGGGGACTGTGTAAAAAATGTCTTTGGTCATTATTAACTTTGTATGCTTTTGACTCTGCTGCATATCAATGAGAAATTTGACATCTCTGGGGAAAAAATTGTAAGGTCCTGTTCCAAGAAACCTTTTTTTTTTTTAAAGAAAGGTTTTTTAATTATTTTTTTTTAAAAAGATGATATTCTGTACAAAATATGCCTTAGCACTTTAGGCATTGCAAGGATCACCAGCCAATGTGCTGAGGAATAGCATAGCAACCGTCACCAGGGAGAATGTCAAAACTCTGAGACATGCTAAAAAAAAAAGAAGAAAAAGCAGGCAACTGGGGGAAGTTCCAGCTTCCTTTAAATCTCTCAGAAATTATTTAATTCCCACCTCTGGCAGATAAAATACAGTTAAACTGCATTGGATCTAACAACATAACAAAGGAGGAAAAAAAATCTCACATGTTTTTAAAATATATAAAGTAATTCACAACAATTTGCAGAGGGGGATGCAAAATGCAAAGAGAAAAAGTGAAAATACATATTTTGGTGGTATAATGCAAAAAAAAAATAAATTGCTGGTTGTGTTCAATAATACATTTATTTTCTAAGTCCTGGATCTTCTTTTTGCACCTCTGGTCTCCAAACAAAGACCAAGAATCATTTGTTCCTGATTAACAACTACAAAGTTTAATGCACGTGTTGTTTAAAAAAGATATTGGAGAGTGATTTTGTCAAATAACTGACAACATTTGGTGTTGTCCTTTCAGTCCTTGCTCAGGGGATAATGTGAAAGATCTCGTCTTTTACTTTCAAGATTTGTTTTAAACAAGTACCAGATATGCACCATCACAGCATCCTTACAGAGAAAGCAGCCTATATGTACACCACAGGTGCAAAAATGTGAAGATATACATCAACTGCTTAGCTCTATGACCAATTTTCTTCTGTGGTTGGTTTGTGTTTTTTTTCCTTTCTTTTGCCCATGATTTGTGCATTTGGCTTGCACTGCAGAGTCTTTTTTTTTTCAACGAGAAGGAGACACCTTCACTTCAATTCTGACATCTCATCTGTCTCTCTCCAATCCATCCATAATTCTGTATTTAGGATCACCTCTGAGAAGTGGAAGCTAGGACCTCAGGTCCTGTTAGACCAAAAGGAAACTCAGTGATCTTAAAGGTCTTTTTCCAACCTAAATGATTCTATGACTTTATGATTCTTCACCCTTGAAACAATATTCTTACCTGTAATTGAAAAATGTCTCTTCAAAACTATGAGCATTATCCAGTTGTGCCCTTTCTTGCGAGAACATGCAAATCTGTTATCAGTAGATCCCAATCAAGTACGAAGCCTTGTTTCATGTGATCATGGCTTTTTTTCCTTAGAGGGCTGGAAAGATCTGTGTTCCTGGTGTTTCTTCTTGGCAAACCCATTATACTAGGAATGTAGGAGACTTGCCTTACTATTTCCTAAGCAATAACCAGCTATATAACAAGCTGAGGCCAGGAGCTTTTCTTTTAAGAACTGCAGCACCCAAATTTGACCCTGCTCCATCACTCCAGCACTAAGAGATTTAAAAACTGGGAACAATTCTCATTTCTCAACTCATAACTTTTTCCCCTAATCCTGCTGAAGAAAAATGTGGACATATTGAAACTGTGTTATGCATTTTCTTCTTCATTCATTCCTTATCTTATAGTTATTTTCTTCCCTTTTGAGTTATTGCCTACAGAAGTTTGACACTGTCTCTGTTAAAGATCTCGAGGTAAAGTACTCAGGACAAAGATGATCAGTAGGACTTACTGGGAATATGATTCTTCACAATTTTTGATTGAAGAATTTGATCACAATGGTGATCTGCTGGAAACAAAGTCTCTGGAAAATTAGTTCTATCATTAAAAAAAAGGAGTAGAAAAAAAATTACTGGAAAAACCCATGTGGACAGGTACAAAAATATAAGGAAAACTTGACTTTTTAGAATTTGTAAATTTAGACTATAATTAGTTAAAAAGAATCACAAAAGAGTCCGTGTTAGAAAGATATTTCTCAAGAGACTATCTCCTAATACAGCAAATGATAGAATTAAAATAATACCTGTCATGTACCTTTCTTTTTAATATACCACTTCTTTAATAAAACATACTATTTCTCATAATAAACTTTTTTTAACCTTTGTGTTCTCCAGACTCACAGGAGACATAGTATGAAAGAGTTCAGTTTACCAAAGTTTATCTTCTCTATGTGTGTATATTCATTAATATTTTGCAAGTCACAAGATTTTGTCCAATACAGGATAGGGAAAATCTGTAAACTATATATTTTTAAAGAAGAAGAAAACAAAAACCAGGCAAAATACGGTTCTCATCAATCTGTAAGTGTGAGATGTTTTTTAAATAAACACATAGGTTAGCGTAGTGAGCAGATTGGTAAACAAGTAATCTTGCTGTGTTTGAGCTGTTCAAAATCATGCAAGTTAGAGTAAATTTTCTGTCATCTTGTTACAGTCTTGATGCATGGATGGTCCTGGGAAGTCAAAAGAAAGGAAGTTTGGAACAGACCGTGCAGCATATGGTCAATCTAGGTAATTCACTGCAACTGGAAATCATTGAGACAAATTCTGTGACTGCATCTAATAAGAAACTCAATAATTTTATGGCCATTAACACTGCAAACTAAGTCTGTAAGGATGGTAATCAAATATCACACTTCAGGGCATAAACTAATTGCCCAGTAGGTCAGGAAATTATGTGTCGCTCCTGTGTTACACAAATGGTAAGATGTCCTCTGAGTTTTCACCTCTTTTCCCAAAACAAGGGAAAAACAAAAACTGAGTGAACCTGCATTGTTGGAATGGAACAATGAAGAAATCCAGTGTGCTGGTTTTGGTTGGGATAGAGTTAATTTTCTTCACAGTAGCTAGTATGGTTCTATGGTCTGGATTTGTGCTGAAAACAGTGCTGTTTTCTAAACATCCCTGAATACAGGGATGTTTTCTAAATTTGTGAGCAGAGCTTACACAGAGGCAAGGCCTTTTCTGCTCCTCACCGCACCCCAGAAGCGAGGAGACTTCAACCACACAAGAAGCTGGGAAGGGACACAGCCAGGACAGCTGACCCCAACTGACCAAAGGGGTATTCCATACCATATGATGTCATGCTCAGCAGATAACGCTGGGAGAAGAGGAAGGAGAGGGGACGACGTTCAGAGTGATGGCATTTGTCTTCCCAAGTAGCAGTTAGATGTGACGGAGCCCTGCTGCCCTGGGGATGGCTGAATCCCTGCCTGCCATGGAGAGTGGGGAATGAATTCCTTGTTTTGCTTGTGCACGTGGCTTTTGCTTTACCTATTAAGCTTTCTTTACATCAACCCACGAGTTTTCTCACTTTTACTCTTCCGATTCTCTCCCTCCATCCAGCCATGGGGGGAGTCAGTGAGCAGCTGTGTTGCCATCTGGGGTTAAACCATGACATCCAGCATTGTAAGTGATGAGATAAATGTTGCATTAATGTAGACCTCATTTTCCTGGGTAAGTCCATTTTTTAGCATATAACATCTTTCCACTGTCTCATATTCCTAAATAACTTAAATGAGAACTGTGCCTGAAAGAAATTAAAAGACATAAGAAGATCTGAGGAATAATATTTCAGGGTTGTTGGCTGATGAAAATGTAGCTGTACAAGTGACTCTTTCTATTCATTACCTTTGGTGATTAAAATCAGAGGTGGTGATCCGACCCCAGCTTTTCAGGATGAAGCTGTTATGATTGTTAACCGGGAAAAAAGAATATCTAGATGGATCCTTATCCGTATACAGAAACATATATTTGGGGCTGTATCCTATTTTTCCTCTTAAAAGACATAGAAAGAACAAAAGAAAGGAGAGAGCATCTTGCCTTAACGCTAGGATGCCTCTATTTCATTGTTTGCCTACAGGGCTGCCCTGAATCCATGATCCCATTCCATTGTAATACAAGCAGCAATCATTTTTTCTTCAAAGGATGAAATTTGGCCACTTATGGGGAAAAAAAAAAGGAAAGGGTATGTCTCTTCTAGTTCAGAAGGTCTTTAGCAGGAAAAAACACCATTTGGGGGAGATTTGCAAGGACACGTTTAAGTAGTGGTTACCAGAAGCTGGGAGGGTCTGTGATAGAAAGGTCAAGTCTATACATATCCTAAGCATTTGCTACTTGCTGTTGCCAGGCAAAGGTTAGCAGGCTAAATGAACCTTATGTCTAACCCCATGTGGTATTTTTTGTGTTCTTATCTGAACTCCTGTCATGCTGAGCAGAGCAGCTCACAGCTGACATTTTTCCCTTTATGGCCTTTTAAGCTACTAAGTCTGATTGGTATAGCATCCTTAGGGAGTGGGAAGACGCGGGGCAGGTGGGAGAAGGGGGCAGGTATTTGTAAATCAGGAAAAGGATTTCTCCCCCTCATAGGTTTTCAGTCATCTGCATGGCTGTTTCTTTCCATCCTTCCCCTTAGCGACTAAAATTCAAGGTGACAATCTGACCCTCAGCCTTCAGGATCAGCAATTTTGGTGGCTGCCCATGAAAAACAAAAACAAAAACAAAAACCCCACAAACCAAAAAATCTATCTTTGTTAATGAAATATTTAAACCTAAGATTTTAATCACAGGTCAGGACACTCAAAGTTTAGGTTGCCACAGCAACACTACAATAAAGGTCTTTGTGCATAGCAGTTAGTGAAATGCACCGTTTAATTAAAAATTGTCTCAACTATCTGACAGTTTTCATCCCCCCAGTTTTTGTTCTTTCCTGCACCCTCTCCATATTGTAGTTCAAATGAGGGGAAGGAGAAGAGTTAAGCGGTAGAGCCAAGCGTTGCATTGCTGCATAGAGGGTCTGAGTTTGGGTCACTGTGACAGAGGCCAGTGCAATGCACAGGGAGCTTCCTTTCCACCTGGGCAGGTCCCTAAAATCATCGTGAATCAGCAGAAACAAAAAAATTGCTAAAGTCTAGGTGGAAAAAAGGAAACCAAATCCTATCCTGTTCTCTGCTACTATGAAGGCTTTTTCAGTAATCAGCTCCTAACACAGAAATAGGGATAGAATCATAGAACGGTTTGGGTTGGAAGAGACCTCAAAGACCACCTACATCCAACCCCCTGCCATGGGCAGGGACACCCTCCACTAGACCAGGGTGCCCAAAGCCCCATCCAACCTGGCCTTGGGCACTGCCAGGGATCCAGGGGCAGCCACAGCTTCTCTGGGTACCCTGTGCCAGGGCCTCACCACCCTCACAGGGAAGAATTTCTTCCTAACATCTAATCTAAACCTACCCTCCTTCCGCTTAAAGCCCTTACCCCTTGTCCTGTCACTACATGCCCTTGTAAACAGTCCCTCTCTAGTTTTCTTTCATGTTTTGGGGACATCAAGTGTGGAAAGATTCTGGAGGAACTTGCAGAGAGAAAGAGGGAACAACTTCCAGGGAAGCAGCATTGACCAGTAGTGAAATGATCTTAGGTGGTAAGTAGGTTCACTGACTAACAGTGACATGAGTCAAATTCTCTGTCTTGAAAGAAAAAGAAATAGGGCTGGTACTGATACCTACAAACTGCAGAATGATACTATGGTGCCCAAGGGCTTTATAGGTAAAGTGCTTTGGGATCCTCAATGAGAAATTGTTAGAGAAATGTCTTATTAGAATCACAAGGTGATTTTGTTTGGTGCTTTCCAGAAGGCAGGTATCACCACATGTCCTTGCTCATCTCCACAGCATCTCCCTGCTTGGATGGTACCTGCGGTGCTTTCCTGTCCCTCGATGAATTGCTGGTGTGTCCCATGGCAGCAGTGCTAGATTAGCTCCCGAATCAGTCCTGATGCTGTTAGAGCAGCAAGACATGGTAAATGCTAGGCCATTCAACAGCCCTTCACCGTTCACATTCCC